>JANAVB010002398.1:3708356-3815856 GCA_029216955.1 Iris pallida
GCCGCGCCATTTGGCCATGCCAACTGGCGCACCATCTGGTAGCGCGATTGGACAGCGGGTACAGGCGCACGAATGGCTGCACAACGAGCGCAACATAAGCGAACTATGCACCTAGCGACGATGCTGACGTGCTAAGTGCATAATGCGCCAACAAAAGATACATTACGCCTCATGAGCCCATGAGCCTGAGTCCGAGTCACTAAGCCCCTACAGGCTTAGCTCCAATGGAATAAATTTTAAAAGGAAAAAGCATTAATGCTTTCTGTTAGTTTAGCCTTGTTCCCACTAGAACAAAAAGCCACAATGCTTCCTTGTAGTGCTCCTCTACCGTGCTTCCTGTAAAGCACACCAGGATTCACTCTGCTTGAGAACTCATTAAGGCGTTTAAGCCATCCTCATCACAGAATCCGTTTTTTGCAGAAACATATAATAGACAACAATGGTTGTAGGTCCGTAACCTTTCCATGTGTCACCCTCGGATTTTGTTATACGTATTTTGGTATACGTGTACATATCTCGGACCCGTATTTTGACTGTCCTGACTGGCTAGCCTTGGGTTTTGCATTTGGCATGGATTAGTTAGCATTTTCTGGTTTGTGTGATTTATCTTGGCCTTGGCATGCATCGGCTTTGGTTGGGTTCGGCTTGGTTGGGTTCGGTTTGGGTTAGCATGCAAACCCCTACCTACCACCATTCCCTATTTATAAGCCACCAACCCTTCTCTCTCTTCATTCATTTTTCATTTACTCCTCTTCTTCTTTCTCCCTTAACACTCTCCACCTACCAAGAGCTTAGCCAAGTACAACTTGCTTCATGGAGGAACTCAATTTTGTTGTTCCATTGTCTTCCTCACAAGATTCTAAGACACTTTACCTAGTATTTTTAATTCCTATGGTTCATTTCATGTAGATCTAAGTTTTAGCATTTTGATCTTCATGGTTTTGATCTTCCAATTTTGGTTGTTTCCGGAGATTGAGAGTTCCATGTAGCAGGAATTTCGATCCTACGCAAGTTTGGCTTTTGAGTGGTAGGATTTCATCAAGTCTTGACCGAGATGGGGTTTCTTGAGTTCTTGAGTCCCTGGGCTGCTTATTTCGGCCTTGGGGAGAAGACGAGCCTTTTACGCACACGTTTTACGTGCTCGTGGAGTGTTTCTCCTTTTACACACACGTTTTACGTGCTCCCGTAGTGTTCCCCCTTTACGCACACGCATTTGCGTGCCAGCGTAGTCTCTTCTACGCCGAGTTCATTCGAGCTCTACGCAGGGGCTACTCTCGCTCGCGTAGAGTCTCGCGTGCGTAGAGTCTCGCTCGGACGCTCGCGTACGTAGAGTCTCGCTCGAGTACTCGCGCGCATAGAGTGCCTGCTCGCGTAGAGTGCCTGCTCGCGTAGAGGGGTCCTTCCTTGGTCTTGCTTGCGTAAAGCCATTTTTACGCTCGAGGCCTCTTAGCCTAGCGTAGTTTCATTCACGTAGAGGCTTTGAGCCCCTATGCGCACCCGTTTTCTCTATTGTTCTTGCTTTTAGTATATAACCCACTCTGGACCACTTGAGGTTGTTTCTTTGTACTGACTACATAAGAGAACAACACCTCTGTTATTATGGATGCTTGTGCTCTTAATCCAGATATAATAACGGATATGTATATGCAGTGTGCATTACTTTGACTCATAAAGAGTGAGATTCATTATGGATCAACAACCTCTATGAATTGGGTAATAACATGTATGTATGATGGGCTGTTAATTATAAATGGAATCCATGTCCCGATACATCGGGTTGATGATGTCCCCTTAAGGAGCTCATAAGGATTGTCATGAAACCCTGCAGGTGGATTATATCCGACATGACAAATAAAGTTGAGCAGTACTACTTAAGGATAAAAGATGTCGAATCAATATAGTTGTCAGTAACTTAATTTGATCGACGGACATATGATATCTTAACATGGGGAGCCAAACAAGAAATATAAAAGCCCACAAAAAATTTAGGATTAGGGAGGTAGGGCAACAATAGCTCATTAGTGGACCGAGATATTGTTAATGGGCCTGGATTGTGTGTTCGGGCTGAACACGGAATATCCAGATCCGTTAGGAGGCCTAACCTTAATTTCTCCTCATGGTCCCTGCGTAGCCTATATATATCCTCTATTCTCTGGCCGCCATATTACCGATCAAAAAAATCAAAAACTTTCTCTAAATTCGTGATTCACGTAAGGAGAGAAAGAGAGGGCTGCCAAGGAGAAGAAAAGGTTGGAAGATCGTCGCCCACACGACGTCCAACTCGAGAAAGGAATACGTGCAGAAGATCTTGGGGTCGTCCGCTCGAGATTGCCAGGAATCACTTGTCTCCTTTCCGCCGCAGGTATAATTCGTGAACCCTAGCTTCCGCCTATGAAGGGTTAGAACACGTATTAGATCTGTTTAACTTTCTATCGATCAATACGCACACCAAAGAAAGGGTCCTGGAAATTCCCAGTTCCATCAATTGGTATCAGAGCTACTTTGGATCTACGTATTGATTGATACGTTTATGTTGTCCAATAAAACCTGCGCTGTGTAATAGTCGGTAGATGTAGATCTGTTCTAACTCGGTTTTGCAGGCATCTTAGATCCAACTATTATGGTCCAATGCATGTTTTTGATTGTGTTGTTTAAACTACGGACATGTCGTGGATGTTGTTGTTGCTGTAGATGTAATTAAAATCACGAGGGTTGATCGTGCTTATTATTTTAATTTTGCAATCTAGATTATGTGTGAACTCCTTCGGGAGGCATAGGATTGATGTAATTTTAATTATTTTTGATCAATCGTGATGGCGGTGGTGGCTATTTCTGACGCCGGACGAGATGCTGGTTTTAAGCAGTCCAGAGGCAGACAGATGATTTTCGATGAAGGAATCGACAGCCAAAATCTAAAATTTAAAAAAAAAATCGGGGCGCTGCCCCGAACCCCGCGACCTGACCGGGCAGGTCGAACCCCGTATAGCTCTGCGCAGCGCCAGATTTTGGATTCGGATAGTTGAGGACGGAGCAGCAAAGATGACCATAGTAGTTGAATATTTTCTCTTATTTTTGTCATTTTGCTTTTTCTGATTATGCATGTTTATTATTGTGTGGTTGTTTTTTTGAAAAACTAAGCCTACATTAATAATGGACAACATGGACATAATATCAACTAGTAGAAAAACCCTCATTGTTAAATAACTAAGTGGGAGAGGATTTTTATTTAGTATAAATCCTATGGTCTCCATTACTGGTTTGTAGGTGATGTAATTATACTTGCGTGTTGGCTTTAGTGCTTTCCTCCATATCGGATGAGTATAATTACGGATCATCAGTACAAACTTCCTTAGGGATAATTGTAGAAAGTTACCTAGTATGTTCACTTCTCCATCTGAAGGAACTCATTACAAGGTAATGGACTTAGTATTAAGTAATAGTATACACTTAGATACAAATAATGGTATCCTCCCATCGGAGTCACTTCTATTATTTGTATGACCAGAGCAAGACCAGCATATTAATTTTATTTGTCATAAAGTTATATTGACATGATAGTAAAATTAATAAGAAAAATCTACTTGAACAAAGTTGAATTTGTATACGTCCACACTATCGTGGCATGCTAAATTCATGGTGTTCAAGGTGTTGGTGAATTTCTTATTATTGTTTTGAGGGAATCAATATTTAGTTAATTCAAAAAGTTTTTTTTGCCCTACATAATTTTATTTATGTGATTCTCAGGATTTCAAAAATGGGTTCTTTCAGTCGACTTATGGTGATTCTTAAAGAAAACAAACTTACTGGACCTAATATATTGACTGGAAACGTAATTTGGACATTGTTCTGACTGCTGAGGAGTACAAATATGTACTTGTTGAGGAATGCCCACCTAAGTCTGATGCTAACTCTGATGAAGAGGTCAAAAAGGCTTATAAGAAGTAGAAAAAGGCAGATGAGATGGCGCGGTGTTACATTCTGGCATCTATGTCAAATGTACTGCAGCATCAGCATCAGGCCATGGCCACAGCTTATGACATGATGTATAACCTCAAGGAACTCTTCGGACATCAGAGTAGAGCAGCTAGGCAGTTTGCTATGAAATGTTTGATGAATACAAAAATGGCTGAGGACACCAGTAAGGGATCATGTTCTCAAGATGATGGGTCATCTGAATGAGATGGAGATCCTTGGTGCTGAAATCGATGGAGAAACCCAGGTTGATATCATTCTCGGGACTCTACCTAAAAGTTTTGACAATTTCTGCCTTAATTACAACATGAACAAAAGGTTGTATAGTTTGGCAGAACTTGCAAAAGAGCTACAGGATGCTGAATCTCTCTTTAGGCAGAGTGGTCATGTTTTTGTTTCTGAAAAGGCTTCTACTTCTAAGCCAAAAGGCGGTAAGAAGAAGAATAACATTCAGAAACAGGCAAACTTAGCAAAGAAGGGCATGGGACCTCAAGGCGCGGTAAAAAAGCCGAAAGGCAAATGTTTCAAGTGTAAAGGGTCAGGACATTGGAAGACTGATTGTCCACTTCTCAAACAAGGAAACAAAGAAGGTATATCTCATTTACTAGTAGTTGAAACATGTTTAGCGGTGTTATCTACCGCACCTGGTGTGTAGATACAGGCGCCATAATCATGTCTGCAATACATTGCAGGGGTTCTAGGAAACCAGACGGCTCAGTGATGGAGAGATATGCTTGTTCATGGGTGATGCTACAAAAGTATCGGTCGTTGCATTAGGAGATGTTACTTTATCTTTTGGTAGAAATAAGTCTTTGATATTGAGAGATTGTCTTTATGCACCTTCACTTAGAAGGAATTTAATTTCTGTTTCTATGTTAGTTAAGGATGGATATTCAGTTTATTTTAATGACAATATTGTTATTAGAAAGAATAAATATTTTATCTGTTCTGGTGCATTGGTTGATAATTTGTATGTCATTAATCCTATTTGCCCACAATGCAACTTATGGAAATGAATAATATCATCTAACTTAAATTAGAGAAAAGAACCTTCTTGTATGAACCAAACATATCTTTGGCACTTACGATTGCGGCATATTAACCTAAGAAGGATTCAAAGACTGGTTAAGATGGACCTTTGAGTTTATTGGAAGTGGAGGCACTACCAGTCTGTGAATCCTGCTTGGAAGGTAAAATAACCAAAAGGCCTTTTACGGCAAAGGGGTATAGGGCCAAAGATGTGTTGGAATTGGTTCACTCTGATTTGTGTGGACCCATGACTATCCAAGCTAGAGGTGGTTTTGAATATTTTGTCACATTTATTGACTATATTCAAGGTATGGATACATTTATTTGATGCGCCGTAAGTCTGAGTGCTTTGAGAAATTCAAAGAGTACAAGGCTGAAACGGAGAAACGTCATGGAAAATGTATCAAGTCATTACGATCAGATCGTGGTGGCGAGTACCTCTTTGGAGAGTTTAGGGATTATTTATCAGAGGCTGGATTGTATCCCAATTGACTGCACCTGGAATGCCCCAACAGAATGGTGTAGCCGAAAGAAGGAATAGAACTCTTATAGAGATGGTTAGATCAATGATGAGTTATTCGGATTTGCCAGATTCGTTTTGGGGATATGCCTTAGAGACTGCTGCTTATATTTGAACTTGGTTCCTTCTATTCTAAGTCAGTACCTCTTACTCCCACAGAGCTGTAGATTGGGCGTAAGCCTAGTCTGAAACATGTTCGCATTTGGGGTAGTCCAGCACATGTGCTCAATGGGAAAGCAGATAAGTTGGAATCTCGTACAGAAGTACGCTTATTTGTAGGCTATCCAAGAGGAACGAAAGGAGGTTTATTTTATAGTCCTAAGGATCAGAAGGTCATTGTTAGCACCAATGCCCGATTCTTAGAGGAAGACTATGTGATGAACCATAAACCTACAAGTAGAGTTATTCTAGGAGAACTGAGACGTGAGACACCAAGTACTTCAGTACCAACAGTACAAGAGGATGAACCACAAATAACTGCACAATGTGTCACAAATGTTACACCACAACCGATAGTGCCTCGTCGTAGTGGGAGGGTTGTGATACAACCTGATAGATATATGTTCTTGGGAGAGTCATCAGACTTCGTCCCTGAGGAACAAGATTATGATCTCTGTACCTACAATGAAGCACTCCAAGATAAAGATGCAGAGTCTTGGCAAAAAGTAATGATATCTGAAATAGAATCTATGGATTCTAATCAGGTCTGGAAGCTTGTAGAACCACCGTTGGTGTAAAAGCCATTGGATGCAAGTGGGTCTATAAGAGAAAAAGAGGATCAGACGGTAAGGTTGAAACCTTTAAAGCACGGCTTGTAGCAAAAGGTTTTACTCAAAGAGAGGATATCGATTATGAGGAAACCTTTCTCCTGTAGCCATTCTTAAGTCTATTCGGATTTTTTTATCTATTGCAGCTCATCTCGATTACGAGATTTGGCAAATGGATGTCAAGACAGCTTTCCTTAATGGAAGTCTTGAGGAAGACATCTATATGAAGCAACCAGACGGGTTCATTGAAAAGGGCCAGGAGCATCTTGTTTGTAAGCTCAAGAAGTCCATTTATGGACTTAAGCAAGCTTCCAGATCTTGGAACATATGTTTTGATCAGGTGATAAAATCCTATGGATTTGATCAATGTCAGGATGAATCATGTGTATACAGAAAGTGTGACAGAAACGTGGTGGTGTTCCTAGTACTTTATGTGGATGACATCTTGCTCATTGGAAACAATGTGAAGGTATTATCTGATGTAAGGGTATGGTTATCCAAACAGTTTGATATGAAGGACTTGGGAGAAGTAGGTCACATCCTTGGGATCAAAGTTCTACGAGATCGCAAGAAAAGGATGTTGGGCTTATCCCAAGCTTCCTATATCGATACTGTACTAACTCGTTTTAGTATGCAAAATTCTAAGAAAGGTTTCTTACCTTTTAGACATGGAATTGCTCTATCGAAGGAGCAGTGTCGAGGACACCTAAAGAGATAGAGAACATGAAGGCAGTTCCTTATGCTTCAGCAGTAGGAAGCTTAATGTATGCAATGCTATGTACGAGACCAGACATCTGTTTTGCCATAGGCATGGTCAGCAGATATCAGTCTAACCCAGGACAAGAGCACTGGACTGCCGTAAAGCATATTTTGAAGTACCTGAAAAGGACTAAAGAGTATATGCTAGTTTACCAGGCAGATAGTTTAGTTCCCTTGGGGTATACAGACTCAGATTTTCAGTCAGATAGGGATTCCAGGAAATCTACCTCAGGTTATGTGTTTACTTTGGGAGGTGGAGCCATTGTGTGGAGGTATCAAGCAAAAATGTATTGCTGATTCCACCATGGAAGCCGAGTATGTGGCAGCCTCTGAGGCAGCCAAAGAAGCGGTTTGGCTCAGAAACTTTCTGTTAGACTTAGATGTGGTACCTAGTTTGCCTAAGTCTATTACACTTTATTATGATAATAGTGGTGCAGTGGCAAACTCGAAGGAACCATGAGCCCATAAGACAGGCAAACACATTGAGCGTAAGTACCACCTGATACGAGATTTCGTAAAGAAAGAAAAAGTTGCTGTGATCAAGATAGCATCAGCCGACAACCTAGCTGATTCCTTTACAAAGAGCTTACCAGCTAAGGCTTTTGACAGTCATGTTGAGGGAATGGGAGTCTGATGTGTAGCAGCATGGCTTTAAGTATAAGTGGGAGATTTGTAACAGTATACTGAAAAGCAATGCTTTGAGTATAAGTGGGAGATTGTTAGGGTTATATACTAAAAGCATCACTTTTGTAGTAACCTTATTTTCTTAAATTTTGAATGAGAATCATATGGGCAAATGTTTGCATATTGTATTTGTTACAAGTGTTAATGCAAATGTCTGATATTCTATATTGTAGATAATATGGTGTGTGGTGTCACACAGAAGATCATATTATCAGTTTCCTATGGAGTATATAAATAGTTCACAACCTAGATGGACTTGGACAATCTATTGGAAAGGTTGTAGTGTAATCTGGTATTAGTCTATCTTGACTATAGGTTTACACTAGTACACTTTGTGTGTATTAAACAGGACCACTTGAGGTTGTTCTCTTTGTACTGACTATATAGAGAACAAACACCTCTGTTATTATGGATGCTTGTGCTCTTAATCCGGATATAATAACGGACATGTATATGCAGTGTGCATTACTTTGACTCATAAAAGAGTGAGATTCATTATGGATCAACAACCTCTATGAAATGGGTAATAACATTGTATGTATGATGGGCTGTTGATAAATGGAATCCATGTCCCGATACATCGGGTTGATGATGTCCCTTAAGGAGCTCATAAGGATTGTCATGTAAACCCTGCATGTGGATTATATCCGACATGACAAATAAAGTTGAGCGGTACTACTTAAGGATAAAAGATGTCGAATCAATATAGTTGTCAGTAACTTAATTTGATCGACGGACATACGATATCTTAACATGGGGAGCCAAACAAGCATATAATAAAAGGAGCCCACAAACATAATTTGGATTAGGGAGGTAGTGCAACAATAGCTCATTAGTGGACCGAGATATTGTTAATGGGCCTGGATTGTGTGTTCGGGCCGAACACGGGAAATCCAGATCCGTTAGGAGGCCTAACCCTAATTTCTCCTCATGGTCCCTGCCGTAACCTATATATATCCTCTATTCTCTGGCCGCCATATTACCGATCAAAAATCAGAAACTTTTCTAAATTCGTGATTCACGTAAGGAGAGAAAGAGAGGGCTGCCAAGGAGAAAAAAGGTTGGGAGATCGTCGCCCACACGACGTCCAACTCGAGGAAGGAATACGTACAGAAGATCTTGGGGTCGTCCGCTCGAGATTGCCAGGAATCACTTGTCTCCTTTCCACCGCAGGTATAATTCGTGAACCCTAGTTTCCGTCTATGAAGGGTTAGAACACGTATTAGATCTGTTTAACTTTCTATCGATCAATACGCACACCAAAGAAAGGGTCCTAGGAATTCCCAGTTCCATCACTTGTACCTCTTGTCACGGACTTGATAACCTTGAATTGATTGATACGACTGGACTGATAATTGTACATGGCATGGTATGACTAGTAACTGACATGACAAGCAAGCATGATGGGTGTAGGAACTAAAAAGTACTTCATAGACCAAGTCAAAGAAGTTGAGAACTTTACGCAATTCAAACTGATTCAGACTCAGACTTTTACGCGGATATTAAACAGAGTAAAACTCTACGCGGGCTACTTTACGCGAGAGCTATTCATTAAGCTTTTACGCGAAGGACAGGCTGTCAAATCATCGTATTTAATGTGCGTGATACTGTTCTGACGTAATAATTTTCTGACAGCGAACAACACAGAAGTCGAGAAGATTTGATTTACACCAAACCCAATACTATCATTTAGTGTGCAGATGAGCTACTTTACGCTCAAAAGATTGCTTTTTTACGCACGAAAGCTATTCGAGCTTTTTACGCTCAAGGCTGTTGTGTGTAAAGTTTATTTGAGCTAATTTTACACTCAAGGCTATTTTAGCCACTTTATGCGAAAGTTTGTTTTGGGTTATTTTACGCCCAGTCTGCTACTTTACGCAGGAAGTCTATTTTGGGTCATTTTTACGCCTGATCTTTTCTGGCTACAGGAGAACGTGGTCTGCTTATGTGGCTTTCATGTAACTCCACCTTTCTAAATGTTGTAGAATTTTAAATTTTTTATATTAAATAATGATTTGGGAATTTTATTATATAGGTGAAGTTTATGTGTAGAGCTTGGTTATCATTTAATTTTTCCCTTGGGCCAAAATTTATTTTAAAACCCATCCTTTGGTTTGGGCCCATCAAAGCCAAACCCATGACTTCAATCCTGTGGAAAGGATTGATTCCTCATTAACTGAGCTCTTAACTTCATTCAGCCTTTTCAAATTTAAAGTTCTAACGGCCATGGCAAGAGGCCATGTGCCCTAACCGATTGCCAGAGAGGAGGATGGAAATCTTTCCCGCCAAGAATGACCTACTTCTCACGCTACCTAGCTATCTATTTAAGTCGATTTTCCCTTCCTTATTGTTGAGCAACAATATTCCATTCTACAACTTCATCTTCTTCAAAAGCTTGTTCTGGACAGCCATGGCGGTGATAGCTCTGAGGTTTGAGTCATCAATGGCAACCAATGATGCACAATTCATAAGTATAATTCTTGATCTCCTTGTCTCCTTAATCGTTTTTGAAGTTGATTGTGATCGAATCAATGACTGGATTGATCGGTTTCAACTCAAGAGTTGGTCGATCGAACTCCGATCGTGAGTTGAAACGAATCGATTCCTGAACATCTGATCGATCGATTATTTTGATCAATCATTCATGAATAGCCTAATGAATTCTGATCATGAGGTATTTGTTTGTTTGTCTCAATGATCCGAATTGGTCATGAACAGATCCTGATCGAGCATATCGATCCTATCTCGAGCTTCACCTACATTCTTCTGATCCGTTCTTGTTTCAACTCTAATCAGGGGATCGAGGTGAGAATCTCCTTTAATCAAGAGTAAATAACTCTATTGAATTTTCCTGTCATTGATCTTATAGATCTAATTAGTTGTATACTTGTGTGGATCTAGAGTGGGTTGTTCCAGTGAATAGGGATTTTGATTGTCGAATCATGGCAGTATAGGAAACTGAATTTGTAAGTATCAAATATTTCCTAATTAATCTAATTTGGAGGTAGGAAATTGTTGTCTATAGTTTATTATTTGGAACAGGACTAGTGCTCACCTGATTCCAGTCCCTACTTAGTAGAACACTTTTGAAGGTAATTCTAAATTACTTCTCTAATTAATTTTGAATGCATAATTATATCTAAGAGCACAGCAGAGATGGTATCATGAGAATTTGATATCATTTTGGTTAGCTCTGTCTAAACTCTAGTTTCAAATAAGTTTGGTGACTGAAATTGGGATTTGGAGTATCGGGTTGTCAGTGTGCCATTTCCCTATTACTCTAAGTTTATTTTTGGAATGATAATTTGGGTTGATATTGTTATTGGAGCCTGTAACATATATGAACCTATATGTTTCCTTGAAGTTCTTATTGATTCGAATATAACTTGAGAATTTGGGCACATATATTGAACCTTCATCTCGTTCAACTGAGAAGCAATCTCAGTAAAACTGATATTAGTTCTCAGTTGAACCAGGGGTGAGTTTGGGTGAATGTGCAAGCCATATCAGTACATTCGATTTGATACTCTGAGCAAATCGATTCTCATTTGAAACTGGAATAGGAAGTCCAACTGAACCTGGAACCTTAATGTCATGTTTGGGACTCATATTCGTGAATTGGATTTACATACCATGCTATAGGACACCTTGTTAAATCTGAGATTGAAATTCAATGCTAAACTGGAATTTGTGAACCATCTATTATTTGTTTTGAGCCTTAGCTATTTCCCTGTTTGGTTGGGGACTGAAATGCCAAGTTTTCCTTTGTTATTTCAGTCCAAAACAGGATTGAATGCATCAGATTATATCACTAATTGAGTGTGTTATTTTTCCATTAAAGGACTTATGAGTTTTCAAGTTCTGTTATCAGTTAGCTTCATAAGTTTTGGAAGAAAGGTTAGAGCAAGGTAATGCATTGGGTGCATGGAGGATGGATTTCACATCTCAGTGAATGGAGAAACCTGGAAATCCATATCATATTTTTCCCATTCAATTTCCAGGTTTCTTATCAACCCAAGAACTTCTTATAAACCTGGCATTCAACTACCTGTTATGACAGTTAGTTTGAAAACCTATTACAGTTGATTAACTGTGGGCTGCTTACTACAGAGCATTCCTAGTTTAACATGTTCTGTGGGAGCTGTATTTGTCCTCAGGATGAGCCTAACTGAGCATTGCTTTAGCTCAGTTAACTGTATTTTATCTCATTAAGTCCTGGGACTTTTGGACTGTCCTGGATTATATGTAAAACCAGTGAACCTGATTGGGATTTCAGTATAACCTGAGAACTCCACTCTTTCAAGTATATTCAGTGCTATGATTGGTTCTATAACATGTTTTTATTCATGGAACCTAGAACCCAATCTCAATACAAATAAGTACTGTTGTCTAGGATTAGGCCATGTTAAGTCCTTGGTTAAGGAAGGCTTTAGTAAAGGTTGTGAGTTTCAGTCCTATTTAGAATTAATTCTTTTATAATCTATGGTGGAACCTGGAATCAATGCAAGTTAGTTCAGTGAACCTTTAGATCCCTAGGAACCATTCATGCACTATTTATGAACCAGGCCTATAACAGGGGTTCCCTGTTTATAACAGAATCCTGTTATAATTATAGGCTTCCAACTAGTTCAACTTTTGGAAGATTTCACTCATTGAATAAGGTTTAGTTGCTTTACTTTCACTTAAGATATATGGGGGCCTTGATAGGTTGTAATAGGATCAATCTTGAACTAAATGTTTAGTCTAAACTAAATTAGGCCAATAACCATTTATATGGTAACTTGTTTTATCAAGTTAGAACTTAGGAAATATTAAGTGACTTTACTAGATTAAGAATTTAGTTATGTTAAGATTATTGACTTATCATTGTCAATCATTATTAAATTACAGGAGGATATCTAGCTCTATTGCCTACCTGTACTTTCCTGGAGCAAGGCAAGTACATTCTATGGTCTTGTGCATTTATTATATCCTGTGCTTTCTTGATTGACACACTGCAACATGACATGTATTTTCTGGTGCTCATGTTCCTTGTTCTTATTACTTGTACCTAGGGTGGGGAATATACTATTTATGTGACCAAACCCAAGAAACAACTCAGGTGTGTTTATCTTAGACCCCGCATCGTGTACGCGGGTCCTAAGCCGTACCATTCATGTGCTTACCCCTAGCCGGTCACACAATTAGTTATATTTCAAATATAGTACACACATGCAGGAGATATACCTTGTACTTATTTTCTGTGATTCCTGAGATACCATGTTCTTTCATGTTCTTACATATCAGGTTCTTTCATGTTCTTATGTACCATGTTCTTTCATGTGCTTATTCACCATGTTCTTTCCTGTACTTTACATACCATGTTCTCTTGTACTTTATATCATGATGTCTTATTCATTAACTTACTTTGCTCCGCTCCTGACTAGATAAGTTGCAGGTATACTTGCAGGATTTATCATTCTACCTTATGGGCCAGAGCCCGGGATCTTAGCTGAGCAGGATGGTCATGACTTAGCTTGAGGTTTCAGGTTTAGACTGTTAGCTTTACTCGTAGATATTGTCTTTAGAATTCATGTACCTTTATTCTTGATGACTCGTACATTTATATACATAGAATTGTGGATTATGGTGATCATTCTGGGATACATTTTTAGATGCTGTGATTATATACTTTCATGTTTATCTGGTTAGTTTTCCCTAGCTTGGTGCAGCTTACTTCGTCGTGTCTAACGATGAAGGCTGGGCGTGTCCGACTCGTGTCTGATTATTCGGGATCGGGTCGTGACATTTCATGCCACACTTATTGAGGAACGTGTGTACGTGCTCTCCTCATTTTGTTGAAGTAGTGGGACACGTATCAGCATGCGTAGAGATCAAAACTCTATGTGGGACACATGTCATCACGCATAAAGGTTGATTCTCATCGTGGGTGACAGTTACCAAACTTTGTCGCTTTTTACGCACAGAAGATCTAGTCTATAAATAGACTTATTTTTAAACATCAAGAGATCAATAGAGAGACAGGAGAGGAGATTCTGAGAAAGGTCATACTTTTAGAGTGATATTCCCAGAAGCATTTCTTCAACTTTTTCTCAAGAACAGGGTAAACAAAGCAAGAAAGTATTCGACTGTGCCATTAGTGTCGTTGCTCGATACCTTTTCGGTGACTTAGTTCTTCCGATTGTTCATCTTCTTCAAGCAGTTTTCTTTTTCATCATCATATGGTCCAAGGAACAAAGTGATCGCTCTCAGGTCAGACTTCTATAGCAAAACTTCCCAGAATAATTTGTACTTTTGTACTTTTTCTAGTTTTCTTTCAAAAGCCAACTTTAGGCATTTTGTTAAGTGAAATAAAATTGTAACTCTGCTGGGGACGACCTGCTCCTCTGACGAGAAGGCAATTGCTCAATATGATGATGTGTCGGTTGGATCGACAAAGAAGACTCTGGTTGTTCACTTCGACCAGGCTGCCTACGAAGAAATGCTCCGAACTGGGGGTAGTACTCGCTGTTCCAATGTTCAGAAATCGCGGAAGGCGCAAAAAGTTTGGATTCCTAAGTCCAAAGCATCCTCGGATCTCCCTGCTGTCTTGAAGGCAAAGGAATCCTTCCTACTCCTGTTATGGAGGCTCCCTTCTGTGACAAGGCAGTCTCTACTTCAGTGATACGCCATGGGCGTAAAAATCAGTCTCCCGTCCGTGACGTGTCAGACTCTCAAGTTTTACGCTCTGCGCGTAAAAATCAAACTTTACACTCTGTGCATAAATATAAGTCTCCCTGTGACGTGGTAGACACACAAACTTTACGCTCTACGCGTAAAGAAAATCTCCCGTCTGTGACGTTGCAGATATTCATGTTTTGCGCTCTACGCGTAAAGATAAATCTCCCATCGGTGACAGAGTAGATAAAATTCACAATGATGCTTCTGCATCTAAAGTGAATTTGCCTACACGCATGCAGCATAAAAACAATTTGCCTACACTGCTTTGCGCAAGGTACCAAACCTTCAAATTACGCGTAATGCTGATAGAGTCCTATGTGCACAAAAATTTTAGGATTTACGCACGTAACTCCAGGCGCGTAAAATGCCAGTTTGGTTCTGCTAATGCAGCCAGTAATCTTTTTACACACAAGGGACTAAACGATTTTCTGTCCCAAATATAATAAAGAAGACTACTCCCTCCACTCCTTCTGATTTACGCGAGTTGCTTGTACAAAAGCGTAAAGATAGAAAATCTTCTGTGACACTCTCCAAAGAAAATTATCATTGTGACTGTCACCAGATTGTAATCAAATGTTGCTGTTCGACTTCTAAACGGTCAGTGTTTGACCGGTTAGGCTATAATATGCCTCAGCAACAAGTTGATGATCAAGAGCATGAGTTGTCATATGCATCAGTCAACATGGCATCTCATACAACGTAGGACGACGTCCAAGACGCAACTCATCCCAGACTCCTGGTCAACAACAGTTCAATCGAGTTCTTGATTCCTTTGAAGGGGTATATCAGAATACTCGATCAAGAAGTCAAAGACAGTTGCAGACTTCTGATTCAGAAGTTGGGGGTACCCAGTCTTTGGAGTCTGAAACTGATAGCGTTGATTCATACTTCTACACCAATCCCTCTGTATCTTCAAGGGAGGTTGAATCATATGCTATTGGAGATGAACCGGAGACGTCATCTGCTAATACAGAACAATTTGTAAAATCCCTAAATTTCTACTATATTTTTTATTAAATTTGGTACTGATTTAAATTTTTTATAATAGTACGTCGCGTAGTTGCATTGTATGTTGCGCGCGAAATTTTATTTTCGTAATTTTTCGACGAGTGCAATATGTGCGAGCATACATATTTTTAGAAAAATTTTTCTATTTCAAAATAATAGATATAATATTATTTTGCTATCATTTCTAAGTCTGTTATTTTTACTTCATTTTAAAAGTTATTAATAATAAATAATATTTTTGTATACTAGAAAAGCATAATTATATAAAAAATAATTGTGCATATTTCGTAATTATTTAATAGTTATTTATAAATAAATAATGTATTTTCAAAATTATTATTATTAGTATTTTTGGAAAATATAATTTTAAATATTGTGACAATTTAAATTTTGATTTGATTTTAGGGATTGATTTAAATAGTTTAATTAACTTCTATATTTGAAATTTGATATATCTTATTTGATTTTAAACTAAAGGATGGAATTTAATTAGATTTAAATTGATTGGGTTTGGATTTGATTGCTTTAAATTTATTAAATTAGTAGCAATTATCTATTAGGGATTTAAATCTTTTCTAATCCTATCCAAATGGGAATTTCTACATCCTATAAATAGGCAGGTACTCTTCCATAAATTTCTCACATCCACAAAAATTTCCATAACCAAAAGTAAGTGCATCGTGTCTGTGTCCCCTTTCCGTCCAATTCTTACTCCACGATTACATATACATACCATTATTTTCGTGTCGGACACCCCCGACACAATTGAACTCAATCCCTAACCAAACTCCTTTCTGTCTCTCCCACCCAGGCTTGCCCGACGTCCCCATGGCAACCATCACCACCCCCCACTGTCGCTCCTCCCGTCAACCCAAAACCTCGCCGTCCCTCATCCTCAACACCGCAACACACCCTTTTTCCATAGCAACCCCGCCTACCACCATCGTCAGAACCTAGACACCGTACCACACCCGACCTCCGACCAAACCACCACCTTCCTCCTCCCGGACACCACCCATCGCACAACCCTCCACAACAGCCACCACGTGGCACACCCGCACCCACGTCGCCATCACCAAAACCAGCCACCTCACCACCAGAATTTGCCTCCATCCCGGCTGCACCCAGCCAACCCGATTCTCCCATCGCCGTCGACCCGGCCTACCAACACCACCACCCGTCACCATCATCACCATCATCCGTGCCAAAGATCCGACCGATCATTCCCAGTCGTCGCCACCAGAACCACCATTAAAATCAAAAAATATCCAAAACCACTCACCTTCGTTGACGACCACCTTGGCCGCAGCCTCGACCGTGCCTCCCGTGGCCATCTCGAAAACACCGATCCATCACTTCGCATACGCCGCCGGACTGCTTCCCTCGCACAAATCGTGTCGCTAGATATGGCCGCCCCTCCTCCGCGTTGATAGCAACCCATACTCCGTGCCTCGTCGCGGCTACACACGACACCGTCCCGTATGGCGTGCCTCATGCAGCTGCAAGCCCAGCTCCACCTTCATCGTGACGGCACCACCGGTGCCATCCAGAATCGGGTGGATCCCGTGCCTCAAGCCAGTCTCCTTCGTGCGCCTGCCGGTGAGCCCGTACGGCCATCAGCGCCAGCGCCGGAGGCGCGTGCGCGCCCACCGATCGACCGGACCACCGTGAACTGTGGACCCCAGCTCCTCCGTGATCGGAGCACCGCCCCTCCGACTTCCCTCTCCGTGCACAACCTCCGTCCTGGCCCTCCGCAGCCTGACCGAAAACCTCCTCCGCCGTCTCCGCCCCGTACGCACGACACCGATCAGCCACCGCACCCCTCCGAGCCGCCCTCCACCGTCGGAAACCTCCGCTACTCTCTCCGCTCTCTCCTCTCTTTTCCCTATCTCTCATCTCGTTCTCCACTCCTCTCAGCTCTCAAAATCCCTCTTCCTATTCTTTATTTAACAAAATGATGTTCTCTCCCTTTGAGAGAGAACAGTTACAAGTTCTGCTACTTTTTTATTATTATTTTATTATTATATTATTATTATTATTATTATTATTATATTAATTATATTTATATTAACTTTACTATGGTTATAATATTTTAAGAGATATACTGTATTTTATTTTGTATAGTAGGTGTTGTTTTTTTTGGTTCTTGTTCCGTTTTGTTTTCATTAAAATCTTATCTTTGTCAATATTACTAATATTATTAATATTATTATTATTATTAGTAGTAGTAATAGTTTCATCTTTGTTTTGTTGTAATGCTAGATAAATTAGGTATTAGCAATAGTTTTATATTATAATTATTTTATAATCAAATAAAATATATTTAATAATAGTTCTAGCTATTTTCAAGGAGTTTTTGCCCAAACTATCTTATTTTGAAAAAGTAAAGATTTTAGCCTTAAATTAATTCATTTTGATTTGTATACAAATATTTATTCTAATTAATAAGATATTTTCCATTGATAAAGTTATTTTTACAAACTTAGAGTTTAGCCCAAAACAATTTGATTTTTCAATGTATTATTCCTAAAAAGTTTATTTTACTAATAAATCTAGTTTCCAAATATTGTAGATATTTTCTAAAATCATATATATTATTTATCGAATTCCTTTAATTATCCTTCTGTCCGAGACCAATCCCATCCTTCCTATTTTTCGCCAATCCTAGACTACTTTATGTCCACCCTAATCAAATTGACCCTTCTGGACCCAATGGAACTGTCTGTGCCACCATCAGAGGTCACTTGCATAGTTGTTGCATCTAAGTCACAATTCGTGCTACCTTGATCATCGTAGCACACCAGGCGTCCTACCAGGCAAGACACCTTGTCATTTGTTGTTTATTTATTTTAGCTCATATTCATGCATTATTCATTATTTTTTTTACAAAATAAACTGTGATACATGGCATAACCTGTTAGAACTTACTGTTTATTTATATTTCCTGCTATGTATTATTTTTTTTATACATTAAACCTAGATTTAAGGGACCACCTTTGTGTTGCATTCATGGCCTTGACACGTTGTAACCACGAAGTTGTGTGTCATGTAGAATACGGACGTGCGTGATTGGCTGGCCAGCAGTACGTACAAGCCATGATAGGAATAACCGCTAATAGAGGTTGCATGCTTAGTTTAAATTAGTGGTTATAGAGGTTTTCTGTTGTGGATACAACATAGTAGGCATTGGGCGGAGAGGACAATTCCTTAGCGTATGGGCTTCGATGCACTTTCCCTTGTGACCCGGAAGCTCCGCTGAGATACGGGGTTGATGACCCATGATTACTGGCGGCCACTGGTGTTCTGCGGAACGCTATGCTCTTATTGATTGGGCCTCTGGTGCCCCAAGGGGGGACTACGCCGATCCTATTTAGCCAGGGCCCATGCGTAGGAAGAATTGTTCTTAACTACATTTCACTTAGAACGGTTAGGCACTATTATCCGTTAGGTACGAGTACTTTTGGTTTGGGTACTTGTATCTGACCGTGGCTTGGAACAATAACTTGTCGCGGATTAGTTCGTCACATCTTGTCCTTGTTTGGTTGTAGGTGTGACTTACTACTTCGATGAGAAGGTATTGAACCTTGTTGGGGTCCGGATACCATATTGGATTCATAGTATGGGAAGATACGTTACCGTGAATTAGTTTACCATATCCTGTCCTTGTTTGGTTGGGAAGATGGTAAGCTAGTTCAATAGGTGCGTATTGGACCATGTTATAATTCAATTGACTTATTTATTTGAGCAATATTTATTCAGTTTATATGGCATGATATTATGTGTCTTGTTACGTCCCTCTGAGGACCTGGTTATCTCTCCAGGTGTGTGCTCTTGTCTTTCGCAGGTATTCTAGCTCTAGCCGTGATCCTCTCTATTTTCTTCGAGGATGATTGCGCTTGGATCATCTTCGCTTCGCTCGCCAAATTTATTTTTTTCTCATGTATTTTTTCTTTACTTGTTGGTAGTAGATTTGTCTCCATCCAACATATTGTATCAAGACAATTCATTATCTTATATGATGTCTTTTATTCATTTATTTTGTGTGGATGAGATTAGTTATAGTTCTACTGCATTTTACAGCTTATGTATTCATACGAGGTTTCATATATTGGAGTGTGCTTCGTATGTATACAGCTGACATGTCTACGTTTAGTCCTACGTATTTTGGGACTGGGGCGTTACAGCGTCTCTCTGCCGTTGAACAATCACTGAAGGACATGCTTACCATGATGCAAAGCATGCATCAAATAATAATGACTCAGTAATCCGCTCAGCTGACAGTAGTAACATCGGTGCAGGTAGCAGCACAAACTCAAGATAGTCAAGGGGTTGATATACCTTTGAATAATCAAGAAACTGTTGTCAATCAAAATTCTGCATCTCCAGATCCTATCATTCCAGAAGATGTACCACCTCCGGTGGGGGTTACGGAACATCCAGCAACTATTCTATCGAATGTGCTTCCTCAAACTAGTGAAGCTATTCAAGCAGTGCGTGAACAAAAAGCACAGTTTGAAGTTCTGAAGCACAAGGATCAACTCCAGATGTTAGGGATTAAGCAACCTTATCCTCCTCACTAGAATGATGTACCCTTTCCTCCAAAATTCAAGCCATAATCGATGGTGTTATTTGATGGAAAGGCTTCTCCCAGTCAATATATCAATTATTTTGATATTATGACTGTGCATCAGCAGAAGAATGATGCTCTTCTTACTCGAGTTTTTATCGGGTGCCTGACAGGTTCAGCTTACGACTGGTATCGTAGTCTACCCGACAATTTCATTTCGTCTTTTGATGAATTTAAAGCAATGTTTCTCTCCCGCTTCTATGAAGGAGGCATGAACATGAATATCTCCTCTTTAATAGAGATCAAACAAAAGGAGAAGGAAGATACTCGGACATTCATCGAACGCTTCCGACAGGCAACTTTGAAGATGCCTCCTGGTATGCCAGATTCAACATTGATTGATACATGTAAAATAAATCTGCGACCATCCATTGTTGTTTTTACGGGCTCTCAATTCATAGATTGGGCCTCGTTCATCATAGCAGTAGTTTCAGCCGAGACCAATGATAGGTTGGCTCGTGAACACGGAATGATCTTTGCCTCAGAAGACAAAGGAAAGAAAGGCTCTTCAGACAATAATTTCGACAATCGCAATAGGAAAGGAAAGAAAACCCTAGTGGTTAACCTTTCAAACCCAAAACGATGCCAAATAATCATGAGTCTTCTAAACTAAAAGAAGAATACTCTTTTAATGACAGTGATATCCCAGGGATATTTTAATGTCTCGTTAAGAGTGGCAAACTCCAAATTCCAGAGCCAAAAAGGCCTAATGAGGTGAATCTGACTGACAATCCCAAATATTGTATCTATTATAGATACATAAATCATCCTACCAAGGCTTGCTACGTCTTAAAGAAGAAAATCCAAGAGTTGATAAATGCCAATGCCATCGCTTTAACCAATGATGAGCATACGGTTACAACTAATATGATTTTTCTTCAATTTGGAGGTTTTCCTCTACAACAAGTTCCATATGGGATTGTTCCAATTCCTAAGGCGACAATGAAGATTGTAAATCTCCCGCCTGCTAGAACGCAAAATGAAGGATTGTTGCCTCGCACACTAAAAAATAGTAAAATCATATGGGTACATCCTGACTTAGTACCTGAAATGGAAGATGAAGGTAAAGCTTCAAAATCCAAGAAAGGTAGAAAAGTCAAAACCTGCAACATGATTTCTCATGTTGTTACTTCAGATCCTGATGATTTGGATATTCTTTGGGTTGGCATTCCTTTGGAGGATAGATTGAGGGGTTTGAATATATGTCCTCCAAGTTTGGCTCCTCCTACCAAGCTCAAACTTACTCATCAGCAGTGGTTAGCTATAAATAGTGTCCCCTTATATAGGGCACAACAAGTTTTTGCTGCTTATGAGAAAGCACATATAGGGATCTTTTCTCTTGTCCCGAATACTCCTTCTCATGTGGCTACAGAGGTTTCTATTCCTCTTTCTCCAATGGCTACAAAGGTTTTTATTTCTCTTTCTCTTGTGGTTACATAGGTCTCTGCTCCTTCTTCCTCTGTTGAACCATCTATTAAAAGTCCGCTACCTACTCACTTGTATAGTCAACAATCAGTCCATCTCATAAAAAAGATGGGCTATGACTTTTAAAAGGCGGAAGGCTTAAACTATGATAAAGGAATGTGACTTCCTTTACAACTTCAAAGTCAAAAATCCATTATTGGATTGGGTTTTGAGGCCCCTCATAAAAATTCTCGCAAGAAGAAAACTAAGGGAAAGAAGAACAAAACCTGTAATATGGTACTTCATTCTCCGGAGTCTGAAGAAAAAACCTTTGCTGGTACGAGATCTGGAAAAGAGTATCACAAAGATTATGAGGGAACCTCTAAAGAAGCGGAGGACATTGCTGAAACAATACCAGCTCAACCATCTACTATTCCTGCTAAACTATCCGTGGTTGAGAAGGGGAAACAGAAAGCAGTACGCTTTGACGTCCTATTGAAATCTACTTCAAATCAAGGGGTGGTGATGAAACCCTACAAGTTCGATATTCTAGCCCAGTTAGCTAATACTCCGGCTAGACTTTCTATCTTCGAGCTGCTTCATCTTTCTAAAGAAAGCCGTAAAACTTTGAGTGAAGCTTTGCTACAAGCTGATTCATGTTTAGCTCAACTCAAGAGTCAAAAAACTATACCAGTATCGTGTCCACAATTCATAGTGTGATGGAGGCAATTTCTAACATTACCTTCACACAAGAAGATATGCTGTTGAAGCATAACAAGCATGACAGACTTCTGTGCTATACAGGGTTTATTAAATCTACTGAAATTGACAGGATTTACATTGATCATAGGTCTTATATTAGCATTATTCTTCAGAGTATGCTACGACCTTTGAGGATTCCTACTAGTGATTTGACTTATACTAGTACAATAATAGTTGGTTTCAACTCTGGAAAGAGTAAACCACTGGGAAAGATTCGTCTGAAGATTCAAATTGGTGATCTTCGAACTATGGCGACTATTTATGTTATCAACTCTGACGTATCCTACAACATCCTTCTTGGAAGACCGTGGATACATGAGCATAATATTGTGCCTTTAACTCTCCACCAATGCTTCAAGTATGTGGACTCTCAAGGGGTTGTGAAGGCAGAATTTGCAGATATCAATCCTTTTAAGGGTGTTGAAGCCTACTTCTCTGATTCAATACTCTACAAACAGGAGCATATGAAGGAGATATCGGATATGGCCGAAGATCGATCACCTGCTGAAGATCAATCTATCAATGAAGATCCTTCGGTAGAACAACCTTTGAAGATTAAAGTCAAAGGTTGAATCCAACCCCAACCTGTCAATGACCAACCTCTGATGATCAAGGTCAAAGGAAGAACTCGAGCTTTGTCTGAGGAATCAGTGAGTATTCCTGCTAAGAGCCAAGTTCAACCTCTTATGATCAAAGTCAAAGGACGTACTTCTCGTACGAATGATCCGATCCAGAACCACTGATCATCAACCTTGGCAAGTCTACGCAGAAGACGGATGACGGTCCATTAATGATCAATCCGAAGCGTAGTACGCAACTTACAAATGATGTAAAAATTGATCATTCTGTACTTTCTAATATCAACGAAGATTTCTTTTTGGATTACATGGCTGTCAAATTTATTGAAAGAATGACTTTATCTGCTGATGATCAAAGTCATCAATATAAAAATGACATAAATACAGAGGAAACTTTATACATTAACCATAAGGAAAATTCCTTTCCTCCTCATGTCGATGTTGGACCTTATGCTCAAAGGTTCTTAGTATCTTCTCCATATCTTCTTCCTGTAGCCGCTTCATCACAAGTTTGTGTAACTTGTAGACGTCATGAAGAATCTTATTTTATGATTCCGTCTGATAAGAAAAACAAGTACCAAATTATGTTTGGTCTGGCCAAAAATATCCCTGTTATTCAGATAGATGATCTTAGAGATAAAGATAAAGGAAGAATCCGAATTGACAAATATAGTCAACAATCTCTTAAGATTATCCAAAATATGGGATATGATTTGAAGATTATGCCGGGTCTTAATCAAGGCAAAGGTAGACGGTTTCCATTATGTGGTGATCTATTTTACCAAAAAACCTGTCATGGGTTGGGATACGATCTATTCCACATGTTTAATAAAGATATACAAGAAGAATTTTCTTCCAGTTCTTCACAATCCTCAGATTTGGAAGAAATCTAATTCATCGAATCGGATACGTCCCACATGTACACAGAAGATTTGGAAGAATCGTCATATTTTGGAGGAGACTATTATGATGAATCTGGATGCATATTTTCAGTCAACATGGTTCAAACTGATGGTGAATCTGAGCCATTTAAAAATGACCCCTGGGCCCAACAGATGGACACTCAGTAGGGGCTTCGTTTTGAACAGCAACAGCCACCTACAGAAGATAAAATTGTCTAGATTGACGTTGGAGACGGAGCTACGTCTAAGCTGATATTCATCAGTAAAAACCTTTTTGAAGATGAAAAGGAAGAGTTGATACAGCTGATTAAAGATTATATTGATATCTTTGCATGGAGCTATAAGGATATGCCGGGTCTAGATCCTAAAGTAGCTACTCATAAACTCAATATTCTTCCTAATGCCAAACATGTAAAACAACAGCAACGACGTTTTTGACTAGATATGATGGATGCAATTAAAGCAGAAGTCAAAAAGCTGATTACATGTAGCTTTGCTCATGAAGAACAACACCCAGACTGGGTTGCCAACATTGTTCCTGTTATGAAGAAGAATGGAAAAGTCCGAGTTTGCATAAATTTTTGGGATCTTAATGCAGCTTGTCCAAAGGACGAATTTCCACTTCCGATTACCGATGTCATGATAGACAATACATACGGTTTTGAACGCATGTCTTTCATGGATGGATTCTCAGAATACAACCAGATTAAGATGCATCCAGGAGATGAAAAGCATACCACTTTCCATACACCCCTTGGGGTTTATTTCTATACAGTTATACTATTTGGTCGGAAAAATGCTGGTGCTACATATCAACGGGCTATGAGCAACACCTTTCAAGAACATCTACGGAAAACAGTTAAATGTTATGTAGATGACATTGCTGTCAAAAGTCGATTAAAAGATGATCACATTCAAGACTTGAAGACGATATTTGAGTTGATGTGTAAACATCAACTGAAGATGAACCATACTAAGTCTTTCTTAGGGGTTTCTAGTGGCAAGTTTTTGGGATTTGTCATCACATCCTCCACGCAATCTAAAAGAGCTACGTGGCTTTCAAGGTCGCATTGCTTATATCAGGAGATTTATATCTAATCTTTCTGGGAGATGTCAACCTTTCTCCCGTATATTAAAGAAAGGTGTATCGTTTATCTGGGATAGAGTATGTCAGAAAGCCTTCAATGATATCAAACAATACCTTACAAATCTACCTATTTTGGTACCTCCAGTGGTGGGAAGACCATTTTTGCTCTATGTTCGAGCCTTAGATCATTCACTTGGTGCTCTTCTTGCACAGAAAAGTGACAAAGGTCATGAATAGGCAATTTATTATCTTAGCCGAATGATGGTCGGAGCTGAACACAGGTATACTCCTGTGGAGAAAGAAAGTCTGGCTTTGGTCTTTGCTGTTCAAAAGACACAACATTATATATCAGGACAGACTATTCATGTCATATCCAGAATAAATTCTATTCGGGTATTGATGAGAAAACCAAGTCTTCTTAACTCTATATTAGCTACCTGGGCAATGTTGCTTACTCCTTATGATATGGTCTATGTACCTCAAAAACCAGTGAAGGGTCAAGCATTAGCTGATTTCTTAGCAGCTCACCCTATACCTGAAACATCTAAGCTTTATGAGGACATTCCAAATAAAGTCGTGGATTGCAACATGACTTTGAAGGATGACATTTGGCAACTGTATTTTTGTAATGCCTGTATTTCAGAATACGTATTTTAATTAGGAGTATATGTATTTTGGACCCGTATTTTATTTTCTCAGATTCTGGCCTGTAATTGAGTTTTTGCTTAACTTGCAGATTTTGGTTTTCTCGTAAATTGGGTTTTTGGACCTGGTGTGGTTTATTTTATAGAGAAGGAATTGGTTTGGTTTGGTTTTAGTATGCATTGGACCACACTTAGCTAAACCTCCACCCTCAACACAACATACCCTCCCTCATTAAAATCCTACCTAACTTTCTCTCTCCTCATAACTTCCATTAATTTCTTCATCTTTTTCTTCCTTCCTCCACCAACACCATAGGCAAGTGGACCTTGCCACCACATAAGAACCCTATTTTATTTGTCCATTAGCTAGATTAGGCCATGGTGAACAACATTAGAACTTGGCATTTTGTGATTTAGAGCTTCCATTTTTTTAGATTTAAGTTTTAACTATTTTCGGAATTCTTCGGTTTTGATCTATTAAACTTTGATTTTCCCTTATTTTGAGGCTTCCATGTGGAAGAGAATTCAATTTTACACAAGTTAGAACTTTGAAAATCCAAATTTGGTTTTATTTTGGCTAAGATATGAAGATTGCAATTTAGAGTTCTTGAGGTTCTTCTCTCGTCCTGTTAGAGAAGATGATCCTCGGCCTGCGCTCTTTAGCGCATAGCCGAACTGCGCAACTCCTCGGCCAGCGCTTTGCGCTGGGCTGACCCGCGCTGGCGCTCCTTAGCTCCAGCGCCTTCCTTTCATTGGTGCACTTGACTGCTGCGCAGCTCGCTTTCAGTGCGGCTCGGCTCCTGCGCAGTTCGCTCCCAGCGCAACCCAATCCTGCGTAGCTCGCTCCAGCGCAACTCAACCCTGCGCAGCTCGCTTCCAGCGCAACCCGACCCAGCGCAAGCCGACCCTAGCGCAACCCAACCTCAGCGCAGTTCATTCCCCTGCACAGTCCATTCCCCTAGCGCAATCCGACCCCCTGCGCAACCTATTTGCCCATGATGGTTTGGTTTTATTTTCTTGGACTTGGCTTCTCTTTTGTGGATGGGAGTTTTGAGATCTTGTTTCACGCAACACGACTGTCTTGACCCAACACGACCTGGCACGGTTTTCGTTGTTTTACTTATGACTAGTACGGTCGTCGTGATTTATGTAATTTATGATCCTAGTGCTTTCTGATCTTCTTGATAGTGACCCGATGGGGTGCGCTATTAACTTGTAACCTATAATTCATGATTAATCTCTGTAACTGGATAACTTGATAGTGGCCCGTGGCGGCGCACGCCTGACTTGTAACTTGTAACCTGTAACTTGACTTGACTTGATGCTGTTGCGATGGCTAACTTGACTCATATAATCAACTCTGACTCCGTGGGTGTTCATTCTTGTTGCTTTGTATAATCCACTTGTCTTGTCTTGTCTTGTATCATGTCTAGGACGTGACTCCCTGGTTACCACGGTCAGGGATTCATACTGAATATGGATTAGGCTAATGACTAGATCAAACTATAGTTCATGGAGAATTTTTAGTCACAGGCGATCTCGTTATCTGGGCGCTTTAAATGAACTTGTAGCCTGCCGACGAGTAGGGCACATTTCCAGCACACTGTCATATGTTGCACCCTCTAAGTCACCTAAGGGTATATCGTCTCCTGGGCGATGTACCCAACCATACTCTTAACCCGCGGAAGAATAACTGGATAGTCTGCAGGGCTTGGGACTGGGAAGTTCTCAATTTGTATCTTGCTAGTAACTAGGCTTGTGATAACCCTAGTTAGTTAAGTAATAAGCCGTAGTAATTGTTTGGCCGCTTGTGAATGGATGGTGGCCAGCCTTGTCTAAGTCTCGTCTAGTTCCTGTACCTGTTACTCCTGTACATGATTGTTTTACTTATCTTTAACAATAAATGGGTAGAGACAAAGTGCTATTCTGGCGAAGGGTTACAACCCCGGTCCTTGTTTGGTTTACGGGTAGTAACCTGGCTCCCGGAATGGTTCCACGTCCCTAGTCGTTTATTGTCCTGTTGTACTCTTTATTACTTGTACTTTTCTTCTATTTTCTTATGTTCTGATATGCTAGCTTTTGTTCTTATTTCGTGGCCTCCCTTGTGGCACTTGCTCTTTCTAGGGTTTGACCCAGCTGGTTTTGTGTGGCCAGATTTCGGAGCAGCACCCGAGGATCTACCGAACTTCTAGCCCAATGGTGGCGACTAGAAGGAACCCGAGCTACGAGTAGATTTTTCATTTTGTTTCACTCACTACATTGTAAAATTATTCTTTTGAGGCGTTTAGCCGACGAGCACCTGTTAGCTCGATACATATTTACTTACTGTCTGCCTACGGGCTGTAACATGATTAACAAATCCTAGGGTTGATCATGTATGACTTTACTCTTGCTAGTCCTCGCATTTTGTATGACTAGCTTCATGATCAGCTGAATATGTAATATTTGGGACGCCTTTTATTGTATATTTGGTGGTCTGACATCTTGTAACTATTATTGCTTGCTTGAGATTGATATAATAGGCTTGTCATGACCATAGGAGACTGTTGGCTTGTAGTAAACCCTCATATCTAGATAGCCGTAACCGTATAGCGAGGTGGATTCTATTTTAATATACGTAGCTGGCTATGTATTCCCCCACTCTCCAGTATTCTGGTTCTGGGACGTCACATGGTTTAAGTGGTAGCCCATGCAGGTCTTATAAATCAAGATATGTGAGGGTTTATCGGATAGATGTCTCAATCAGTACTCGTCCTTGATCTCTGTTCATATTCTCCTAATCCCTGAGAATCTTGACCTGATCACATGCTTGTATCGTTGATCTATCCTGGT
This sequence comes from Iris pallida, assembly GCA_029216955.1. NCBI lineage: Eukaryota > Viridiplantae > Streptophyta > Magnoliopsida > Asparagales > Iridaceae > Iris > Iris pallida. The sequence goes on from JANAVB010002398.1 coordinate 3,736,652, forward strand.
CCTTCCTTATTGTTTTCTATGTCGTCTTCTTCAGCGGCATTGTTCCTGACCCCACCGATCAGCGAGGTGGAGCACTTCCCGTGGACCAGCAACCCGGAGATCAAGCCCAGCATTCCGGAGTAGCCTCCAGAGTTGTACCTGCTGGAGGAGAGCCACCAGTTCAGCTCGTCCAGCCTGCCGAGCCTGATGATGGCACCTTGGTAGGTCTCATCAGGACCTTGATAGCTTTCCAGGATCGTAGAGGAGATGCCTTGCACCAGGCAGTGGCAGATGCTTTGACCAGAGGCGGTCATCCAGGGAACAGTGCGGCCAATAGCTTCAAGCGCCTGAACCCTCCATTCTTCGACGGCAGCGAAGATGCGATTGCCGCGGACGCTTGGCTTCAGGATACCGAGGGGGTTCTAGAAGCAGCTAGGATACCTGAGAATGAGAAGGTGGCGGTGGTACGTCTGCAGTTGCTAGACTTAGCTCGCAGTTGGTGGGCGGCGCAGGCCGTGGGATTAGCAGCGCCGGTCACTTAGGCGATATTTAGAGAAAGATTCCAGACGAAGTATTTCGATGTTGTAGCTCGATACGACCTGCAGACGAGATTTACCAACTTGAAACAAGGAGGCAGAACGGTCGACAGTTATGCATCTGAGTTTTCTAGACTCAGTAGGTTTGCCCCCACCTTGGTGGCGACCGAGTTTGATAGGGCCCAGCGGTTCCAACAGGGGCTGCATTTGGAGATCTTGTTGGCAGTTGAGCAGTTCGAGCACCAGACATTCGATGTAGTATTGAGGGCAGCTAGGAGACATGAGTACACCTCCCAAAGGATCGTGGATAGGACCGGAGGTAGGAAGTGGTCCCACATTCAGATGTACCAATCATCAGCTCCAGTCCCGACGGCTAGAGGTTTGACCAATGGAACTCCGAGACGGACGGCCTCAGTAGCGTCGGTTCAGCATTCATCCCCGACGTACCCGCAGCAACAGAAGCAGAAGCAGACTTCCGTGATGGGATGTTCTCATTGCGGGAAGCCAGGGCACGTGGTGGCAGATTGTCGCAGGCGCAGGGATTGTACCTGGCTTGTGGAGCGGCAGATCACAAGATAGGAGCCTGCCCGAATAAGGGTAGTTCGTCCTCTTCCAACCTAACCAGTCCGTCGGTTAGGGGACCAGCACCTATGCAGCAGCAATAGTACCCGAGGCCATTGTTGCCTCAAGCCCAGGCATTTTAGCAGCATAACCAGCAGCAGTACACCCAGGCCCAAGTGCAGAGTAGGCATAGAGGTTTCCAGCAGAGGGGACCCGCAGCCAGACGACAAGGTCAGGCAATAATGATGACTATAGAAGAAGAAGTTAAACCAGGTGAGGTAGTGGCAGGTACTATTCTCGTCAACTCCTCTCCAGCATTGGTATTATATGATTTTGGTGCATCGCATTCATTCATGTCTGCACGATTCGCGACACGGATAGGATTGGAGCCCGAGTCATTATCGTGAGGCTCAATATACTTACTGGTAATGGTCTTGTGGGAGTAGATCGAGTGTTTTCCTCGTGTTAGATCGTAGTTAGCGGTAGAGAATTCCCCGCTAGATTCATAGAGTTCCCTATGGCAGACTATGATGTAGTGTTAGGCATAGATTGGTTGAGGAACCAGTATGCTAGGATAGACTGCCATATTGGCAGGGTTGTCTTTAGTATTCCAGGCGAGCCAGAGTTTTTATTTTCCAGAGACGCAGTGGAGCCAACTTCCCCAGTATTGCGGATACCAGTAGCAGCGATACAGTTACCCCGGATAGTTGAAGAATTTCCAGATGTCTTCCCAGAAGAGCTTCCAGGGATGCCGCCAGAGAGGGAGATCGAGTTCACTATAGACTTGATCCCCGAGATACCACCAGTATCAGAGCGAGTCTACAGGATGGCGCCTTCAGAGTTGGAGATTTTGTACAAGATGATTGAAGAACTCAGGACCAAGGGATTCATTCGTGCAAGTGGATCGCCTTGGAGAGCCCCGATGCTTTTTGGGAAAAAGAAGGATGGTACGTCCAGATTATGTATAGATTATCGTACCTTGAACTCAGTGACAATCAAGAACAGATACCCTCTCCCGAGGATAGATGACTTGTTTGATCAACTCAAAGGGGCTTCAGTGTTCTCGAAGATAGACTTACGGTCAGGATACCACCAGATCAGAGTCAGAGAGCAGGACATCCCGAAGATAGCTTTTCGATCCAGGTATAGGCATTGGGAGTTTCTTGTTATGCCATTCGGAGCAACCAATGAGCCAACCGTGTTCATGGACCGCATGAATCGTATTTTTATGCCTTACTTGGATCAGTTCGTGATCGTGTTCCTAGATGATATCCTGGTCTACAGCAAGAGCGAAGCAGAGCACGAGCAGCATCTCAGAATCGTTCTTCAGACGCTTAGAAAGCACCAGTTGTACGCCAAGTTTAGTAAATACGAGTTCTGGCTCGATCGAATTTCGTACTTGGGTCATATCATTACCCGCGAAGGAGTGGAAGTGGATCCCCAGAAGATTATGGCTATCGAGACATGGCCAGTACCTAGCTCAGTGGCAGAGGTTCGTAGCTTCCTTGGATTGGCCGACTACTACCGGCGATTCATTTCAGATTTTGCAAGGATTTTGGCACCGATGACCCAGTTGACCCGCAAGGATGTGCAGTTTGCTTGGACAGCAAAGTGCCAGGAATCATTTGAGAAGTTGAAGCGAGGTTTGGTAACGGCTCCCATTCTCACACTTCCAGATGGGACCGGAGGATTCACAGTTTATTGCGACGCTTCAGGCAGAGGATTGGGATGTGTTCTGATGCAGCATGGGAAGGTAATAGCTTATGCATCACGACAAATTTGTGACCATGAGAAGAATTATCAGACCCACAACTTGGAACTGGCGGCAGTAGTGTTTGTGCTTAAGTTGTGGAGGTACTACTTGTATGGAGATATAGTGGAGATATTTACTGATCACAAGAGCTTAAAGTATGTTTTCAGCCAGAAGGACCTTAACATGTGACAAAGAAGATGGCTCAAGCTACTGGTGGACTATAATATAGATTTACAGTATCACCCAGGAAAGGCCAACGTTGTAGTAGATGCATTGAGCCGGAGAGCCGGAGTTTATTTCCTAACGGCGCAACCCGAGTTATTGGCAGATCTTCAGAAGATAGGAATTGAAGTGGTTCTTCCTACCAATGTGGCGTTGATGACCAGTCTACAGGTTCAGTCCAGCATAGTTGAGAGGGTCCGGATGGCGCAGTCTACAGATTCTAAGATTCAGCGACTCAGAGCAGAGTATGAGGCAGGAAGAAGGCCAGAGTTGGGCATTCATAAAGATGGTACACTTTGACACGACACTCGTCTTTGTGTACCCAGTGGAGATATCAGACAGGAGGTCATGGCAGAAGCTCACAGTTCACAGTATTCTATCCATCCCGGTAGTACGAAGATGTACCGTGATATTTGTTAGCACTTCTGGTGGAATGGCACGAAGAGGGAGATAGCCCGGTTTGTCTCTCGATGTTTGGTTTGCCAGCAGGTTAAAGCTGAACATCAGAGGCCCGCTGGACTTCTTCAGCCCTTACCGATTCCAGAATGGAAGTGGGAGCATGTGACCATAGATTTTGTGACTGGATTGCCTAGATCCCCAGCTGGTCGAGATACTATTTGGGTTATAGTTGACAGGCTCACGAAGCTGGCTCATTTTCTCCCATTCAGAGTTAGTCAGTCGACAGCTCAACTAGCAGAGATGTACCTCAGGCATTTTGTCAGGCTCCATAGGGTACCGGTCAGTATCACCTCGGACATGGATTCAAGATTTACGTCACACTTTTGGCGTAGCCTACAAGAGAGTTTGGGAACTCACCTTCAGTTTAGCTCAGCCTATCACCCGCAGACAGATGGCCAGTCGGAACGCACAATCCAGACTCTTGAAGATATGTTGAGATCTTGTACCCTTGACTTCGTGGTTCATGGGAGGATCACCTGCACCTGGTGGAATTCTCGTACAACAATAGTTTCCAGGCCAATATTCAGATTGCCCCGTTCGAGGCACTGTATGGTAGGAAGTGCAGATCCCCGTTAGCCTGGGATGATGTCGGAGAGAGGCAGATGCTTGGTCCAGAGATGATTGCCCAGACAGTTGAAGTGGTCTGAAGGATCAGAGATCGTCTTCGAGTAGCCCAAGATCGCCAGCGACATTGGGCCGATGCTCATCGACATCCCTTAGAGTTTGCTATCGACGACCATGTATTACTTAGGATCTCGCCTAACCGCGGCGTCATTCGTTTTAGCGTACGGGGAAAGCTTAGTCCTAGGTATATAGGGCCATTCGATATCCTGGAGCGAGTAGGAGATGTATCCTATCGTCTCGCTCTTCTGCCTTTGCTAAGTGAGGTACATTATGTATTCCATGTGTCCCAATTACGACGGTACATCCCAGACCCGAGCCATATCCTAGACCATTCGGAATTGGTTGTTGGTACCAACCTTTCGTATGAGGAGAGGCCCGTGTCTATATTGGACCGAAGAGAAAAGATACTCAAGAACAAGAATATTGGCTTAGTCCGTGTTGCTTGGGGTCATCACTCTCTAGGTAAGTCAACGTGGGAGCATGAGGACAACATCCGATCGCGATATCCCGACTTGTTTAACTCGTAAGGTATAATGTCTTCCTTATGCCTTATGCTTTCCATCCCTTGCTTGCATGTATGATTGTTTGATTGTTTGCTTAATGTAGCTTATTTGTGGATAGTATAGCTGACTCATACATCTCTAAGCAACTTGATTTAAATTCCGAGGACGAAATTCTTTTAAGGTGGGTAGATTTGTAATGCCCGTATTTCAGAATACGTATTTTAATTAAGAGTATATGTATTTCGGACCCATATTTTATTTTCTCAGATTCTGGCGTGTAATTGAGTTTTGGCTTAACTTGCGGATTTTGGTTTTCTTGTAAATTGGGTTTTTGGACCTGGCATAGTTTATTTTATGGCGAAGGAATTGGTTTGGTTTGGTTTTAGTATGCATTGGACCACACTTAGCTAAACCTCCACCCCCAACACAACATACCCTCCCTCATTAAAAACCCCACCTAACTTTCTCTATCCTCATAAATTCCATTAATTTCTTCATCTTCTTCTTCCTTCCTCCACCAACCCATAGGCAAGTGCATCTTGCCACCATATAAGAACCCTATTTTATTTATCTATTAGCTAGATTAGGCCATGGTGAACAACATTAGAACTTAGTATTTTGTGATTTGGAGCTTCTATTTTTCTAGATCTAAGTTTTAACTATTTTCGGAATTCCTTGGTTTTGATCTATTAAACTTTCATTTTTCCTTATTTTGAGGCTTCCATGTGGAAGAGAATTCAATTTTACACAAGTTAGAACTTTGAAAATCCAAATTTGGTTTTGTTTTGGCTAGGATATGAAGATTGGAATTTGGAGTTCTTGAGGTTCTTCTCTCGGCCTGTTGGAGAAGAAGATCCTCGGCCTACGCTCTTTAGCGCATGGCCGAACTGCGTAACTCCTCGGCCAGTGCTTTGCGCTGGGCTGACCCGCGCTGGCTCTCCTTAGCTCCAGCGCCTTCCTTTTATTGGCGCACTTGACTGCTGCGCAGCTCGCTCTCAGCGCGTCTCGGCTCCAGCGTAATTCAATCTCAGCGCGGCTCGGCTTCTGCGCAGTTCGCTCCCAGCGCAACCCAATCCTGCGTAGCTCGCTCCAGCGCAACTCAACCCTGTGCAGCTCGCTCCCAGCGCAACCCGACCCAGTGCAAGCTTACCCTAGCGCAACCCAACCTCAGCGCAGTTCATTCTTCTGCGCAGTCCATTCCCCTAGCGCAATCTGACCCCCTGCGCAACCAATTTGCCCATGATGGTTTGGTTTTGTTTCCTTGGACTTGGCTTCTCGTTTGTGGATTGGAGTTTTGAGATCTTGTTTCACACAACACGACTGTCTTGACCCAACACAACCTTGCACGGTTTTCGGTGTTTTGCTTATGACTAGTACGGTCTTCATGATTTCTGTGATTTATGATCCTAGTGCTTTCTGATCTTCTTGATAGTGACACGATGGGGTGCTTTCTTAACTTGTAACCTGTAATTCATGATTAATCTCTGTAATTGGATAACTTGATAGTGGCCCGTGGCGGCGCACTCCTGACTTGTAACTTGTAACCTGTAACTTATAACTTGACTTGACTTGATGCTGTTGCGATGGCTAACTTGACTCATATAATCAACTCTGACTCTGTGGGTGTTCATTCTTGTTGCTTTGTGCAATCCACTTGTCTTGTCTTGTCTTGCATCATGTTTAGGACGTGACTTCCTGGTTACCACGGTCAGGGATTCACACTGAATATGGATTAGGCTAATGACTAGATCAAACTATAGTTCATGGAGAATTTTCAGTCACAGGCGATCTCATTATCTGGGCACTTTAAATGGACTTGTAGCCTGCCGACAAGTACGGCACATTTCCAGCACACTGTCATGTATTGCACCCTCTAAGTCACCTAAGGGTATATCGTCTCCTGGGCGATGTACCCAACCATTCTCTCAACCCGCAGAAGGATAACTGGATAGTCTGCAGGGCTTGGGACTGGAAAGTTCTCAATTTGCATCTTGCTAGTAACTAGGCTTATGATAACCCTAGTTAGTTAAGTAGTAAGCCGTAGTAATTGTTTGGCCGCTTGTGAATGTATGGTGTCCAGCCTTGTCTAAGTCTCGTCTAGTTCCTGTACCTGGTATTCCTGTACATGATTGTTTTACTTATCTTTAATAATAAATGGGTAGAGACAAAGTGCTATTCAGGCGAAGGGTTACAACCCCGGTCCTTGTTTGGTTTACGGGTTGTAACCTGGCTCCCGAAATGGTTCCACGTTCCTAGTCATTTATTGTCCTATTGTACTCTTTATTACTTGTACTTTTCTTCCATTTTCTTATGTTCTGATATGCTGGTTTTTGTTCTTATTTCGTGGCCTCCCTTGTGGCACTTGTTCTTTCTGGGGTTTGACCCAGCTGGTTTTGTGTGGCCTGATTTCGGAGCAGCACCCGAGGATCTACCGAACTTCCAGCCCAATGGTGGCAACTAGAAGGAACCCAGGCTACGAGTGGGTTTTCCATTTTGTTTCACTCACTATATTGTAAAATTATTCTTTTGAGGCATTTAGCCGATGAGCACCTGTTAGCTCGATGCATATTTACTTACTGTCTGCCTACGGGCTGTAACATGATTAACAAATCCTAGGGTTGATCATGTATGACTTAACTCATGCTAGTCCTCGCATTTTGTATGACTAGCTTCATAATCAGCTGAATATGTAATATTTGGGATACCTTTTATTGTATATTTGATGGTCTGACATCTTGTAACTATTATTGCTTGCTTGAGATTGAGACAATAGGCTTGTCATGACCATAGGAGACTGTTGGCTTATAGTAAACCCTCATATCTAGACAGCCGTGACGGTATAGCGAGGTGGATTCCATTTCAATATACGTAGCTGGCTATGTACGCCCCATTTCTCCAGTATTCTGGTTCTGGGGCGTCACAATTTTGATGGAGCATCGCGGGTTGGACCTAAAGGCAATATTGTCTCAGGAGTAGATATCATCTTGGTCTCTCCTGATAAGATGGTCATACATCGTGCTTATTCTCTCAATGAACCATGTTCCAACAATGTGGCAGAATACAATGCTCTGCTAATTGGTCTCCAAGTAGCAAAAGAATTAGACATTGAGTTCCTAGAAGCTTATGGAGATTCTTAACTGATTGTTAATCAAGTCAGAGGGACATATGAAGTCAGAAATCCTGAACTAATTCCCTATCATCAAGTGGTAATCGAATTGGTCCTTTCATTCAAAGGGTTCTTTATCGAATTTGTACACGTTCTCAAAATTTGGAAGCTGATGCTCTCGCTAGTTTAGCTGCAGACTTAGCTGTTCCAATTAGAAGATAGAATACCATTACTTTGTTGGATCGAGACTTATTCTGTGTAAAGAATAACTTGCATATTGAACAGAGTTATACTACAGAATCAAGTTCTCAACAAAGGGATTGAAGAAGTCCATTTATTGATTATGCGGTCCATGGAATTTTACCTGAAGATCCAAAAGAAGCTGCATCAATCAAGAGATGATCATTTCGATTCTACTACAATTCTTCCTTACATATGTTATATTGTCATTCTTATGACGGACTTTTACTATGTTGTCTCTCTGAGAGTGAAGCTAAGCAAACACTCCATAAAGCTCATGATGGTGTCTGCGGTGTCCATCATTCGGGTCCAAAATTACAGGACCGTATCTGAAGAATGGGGTATTATTGGCCTTCCATGATAGCAGATGCTGTGGATTATGCCAGACGGTGTAAAGCGTGTCAGATTCATGCTAATTTTATTCATCAACCATCTGAATTCTTACATCCTACAGCAGCTTCTTGGCCTTTTGAAGCTTAGAGCATGGATATTATTGGTCCGATTAACCCTCCTTCTATTAAGGGACATCGGTTGATCCTAGCCATAACGGATTATTTCGATAAATGGGCGAAAGCGATTCCCCTTATTGAAGTGAAAACATCAAATGTGGTTAGCTTCATTAAACACCATGTCATTTATCGTTTTGGGATTCTCCGACGGATAATTCATGACAATGGACCACAATTTTTCAGTCAGGCATTTTATTGATTCTGTGACAAGAATCGGATCCAAAATCTGGCTTCTACGGCTTATAATCCAGCTGCTAATGGTTTGGCCGAAGCTTTCAACAAAACAATCATTAAACTTTTCAAAAAGTTCGTCTCTTCTAATAAACGTGATTGGAATGAGAAACTTGGAGAATATTTATGGGCTTACCGAACGACGGTTCGAACTCCGACTGGTTTTACACCATTCTCACTGGTTTCCGGATGTTAGGCTGTTCTTCCATTAGAAATCCAGATTCCATCTCTTAGAATAGCCATTGTTAATGAGCTAACTACAGAGAATAATGATCGCTTACGACTCCAAGAACTTGAGGGATTGGACGAGAAGCGTCTCCAAGCGCAACAGCACATTGAGCTATATCAAGCCCGCATATCTCGAACTTTTAATCATAAAGTTAAAGAGAGGGTATTTAAAAGTCGGTGAGCTAGTTATAGCTTTTTGAAGACCGATGGTGATGACTCATAAGAGCAAAGGAAAATTCCAAGCAAAATGGGAAGTTTCTTATGTAGTTGAGTCGGTATTCTCCAATGGTGCCTATAGGTTGTCTAAACCTAATGGAGATTTACTCATGATGCCGATCAATGGCAAATTCTTGAAGAAATATTATGTTTGAATTTTTTCTTTATTCCCCAGCTACCAATGTTTGGTTAAGCTGATCATTTGTCTCCTAAAAAAGAATTTTTGATCTTCTGTCTTACCAGCTGATTAAAAGGATAGATTTATTATTTATCATGTTTTCATAACCTCTGAATAAATATTATATCTACTTCTTTTCCTATCTATCATGTCCATTTGGCCTCTGAATAGATATTAATCTATTTTTCTTTTGAGTTGTTACGATCTGTCACGTTCATATTACCTCTGATAGTGTCATACACTCTAAACAGAAAAAGAGATTCATTATCTATCATGTCCACATTACCTCTAGATAGATATAATTTATTGAGTTTAGAAAACTTGTCATGTCCATATTACCTCTAATAATTATTTTCTACCTCATACCTATTGTTTAATTTTAAAATAAATGATAGGATCACAAAACAAATATTTTATTCATTTCTTGTAAACATTACCGAATGAAAAAGATAGAAGATTACAAAAGCTCTTTATTTGCCTAAGGCGGAGCAGATAAGTCTTCTAGCAGTTTCTGCAGCTCTACTAGACGCTTTTCATGAGAGCTCAATACTTTCTTAGTAGCTACGGAGTGTCGAGCTTCGGAAGTGCAGATATGAGAAGTCCAGCAAAAGTGACTATCATCTTATTCTTGGTTTCGTCAAGGGTTTTGATGGTAGCCTCAGCTCCAAAGACTTGTTCTTCGAAAATTGAGATCTGTGTAAGCTGCTGGTCTCGAGCTATTATCAACTGCTCCCTCTCCGCCTTCAAGCGAACCAACTCAGCCTCGACTTCACGAATTCTATCATTTTGTTGATGAATTCTTATATTCGAAGTTTTATAGGCTTCTCTCTGGATATCCAGCTGGGGCTTCGCTCCAGCCAAAAAAGCTTTTTCTTTGGCCACCTTGATGATGTACTCATGGAGAGCTTCATTAAAAGTAGTCTCCCGAGCGAGGTATTCAGCTGATAAAGTGTCATACTCGCTTTGGATGAGACTTTCAGTAGTTTCGCTTGACAGCCTTAGATATTCTCTAATGGGCTATTCAAGTTCCTCCACGGTCTTCTCCAATGCCGCTGCTCTCGCTGCATCATTAAACATGGCGACATTTCGGATCATAAGAGAAATAGACGCCTTCAAGCTTTCATACTTGAGGCCCTTCTTAAGGACCATGTTGATTAGAGCCGACAGAGTTGTAAAAAGTTTCAGTATGAATCTCAACTAAGGGATTCATTTCCGCGCTTGAGCTTGGCGTTGCGGCAATATCTACCAGATCTCTTTTCTGAAGACTGGGAGTAGATATTGTGGCCTTAGTAACAGATTGAGATGAAGCCATTGTTGTTGATGCTACTATAGCCAACTGATCCCCAGGAGCTTCAGGGACAATGTCTTCAACACTCGTTACTCCAGCCGTTTCTGGAGTCAAAACTACTTGCATTTCGGTTGCGGTGATTGGTGCGGGTGGAATGGTAGTTATGGCAGCTGACTTTGGTTCGGGCATTGTCTCTTTAGGAACTTGTACTGGATCAATAGAAATAGCAGAGGATGCTTTTAAAACGTTCCCAGCTTGTTGATGATTTGACTATGTCTTCATCACCTTCTTTGGCTACCGGTTCTGCAGGATCTTCAAGTATTTCAGTTGTAGTGGGTCTTTCTACAATTGATTCTTCGTTGAAGTCTATTTCTTCCTCAGCAGCCGCTTTAAAATCTACAGTGGGTTCTACTGCAGTTTGTTCTTTATCTCCGCCCTCAGCAGGAGGAGACAATTCTAGCTGAGCCTGTACTTCAGGCTCTTGTTGAATCTTTGTATCTTCTTCTTCTTCTGAAGAATCCTCTTCCTCAGACTCCACGTTTTTCTCATAAATATCTTCTTGAGGAGAAGGAGGAGCCACAAGCTTGATGCAACGATAACACCTACAAAAATTAAACAAAATAAGTTAATATACAAAAACTATAATTTTGTATGGATTTTGTGTAAATTCATATTTACCTGGAGTAGGTGCAGAATGTAGGACCGATTGTAGGAATGAGTTGTAAAGTGCAATACTCTAGAGGGGGTGAATAGAGTAGGCAGCGAAATTTAGCGATTTAAAAATGTTAGTAACAAGATCACATAATATATATATCACAGATATGTAAATAAAAAGTAGAGAGTAGAGAGCAAACACAAACACAAGGATGTATACTGGTTTTCCTCTTGTGAGGACTGGTCCAGTCGGAAGAACTCTAGCTTCCAGTTGAATCCACTATGGAAAATCACCACAAGTTTTCATCCGAAGTTCATGCAACTTCTATAACGCGAGCTTTGATCTAAAGTACTCGACCAACTTCAATTGTGAAGAGTCTACCTTCAATCAAGCCTCTGATTACAATCATTCTGAAACTTCTAGACCGTACCGCACTGGCAAATCGACTAGAGGATTGTAACTGGCTTGGGATTTGAAAATGAATAGCTCAGAACACTTTGGAAGAAGTAGTAGGCTTATAGAGAAGAGATATGAAAGTGAATTGGTGAGTGAGTGAATTGAAATGATCGAAATCCTTCTCTATTTATAGTTTTTTCAAAGGCAAAATTTTGACAGAATTCGGACAGAACTCTATGAGAAAATCTCGTTGGGATCCGTAACTGCAGGAAGACCAAGTTCAAAAAGCAACGTTCACTAACCGAACTCTAGCCGAACTCTGGCCGAATTCGGGCCAAGTTCTGCTAGGGTTCTGTTAGGGTTTTGAAAATTAGTTTTTGGGCTTTTTGAAAAGTCAAACAGTTAGAAAGTAGTTTGGGCTTTTGTAAGTGGGCTTGTTTTCAAAATGAAAGGGTATTTTGAAAATGTTTATTGGGTAGCCTATTTGCTAGTACGACGCAGTGTACATCGTATTCCTAGACTCAATAAATATAAAAAAATTATATTAATAAAATAGGAAAACCAAGAGCCCTTTTATGACGCCTTTCTTTAAATATTTGAGCAGACTTGAAGACGCATTTTTCCTTGACGGCGGTCGTCCAAAGATAAACAGATCTGGAAATCTGAATACCTTTCGGGGATACGAGGCCCTGAATATCTTTCAGATCGTCTGTCTGAGCAACATGTATATTTCTAGCCAAGCCAAAAACAATTTGGCGCTTGTTTTTCTTATCAGACGGAACCACGAAATAAGATTCTTCATGACGTCTATAAGTTACACAAGCTTGCGATTGGGGAACTACGGGAAGTAGATAAGGAGAAGATGTTAAGAACTTTTGAGCATAAGGTCCAACATCAACCTGAAGAGGAAAGGAATTTTCTTTATAGTTGATGTATAAAGCTTCTTCTGGTTCTATGTCGCCTTTAGATTGATGACTTTGATTATCAGAAGATAAAGTCATTCTTTCAATAAACTTGGCAGCCATATACTCGAAAAGGAAATCTTCATTGATATCAAAAAGTACAGAATGATCAATATTTACATCATTTATGATTTGACTGCTACGCTTCGGATTAATCATCAGTGGACCATTATCCATCTTTTGCGTAGATTTGCCAAGATTGACAATCAATGGTGGTTCTGGATCATTTGTACAATAGGTACGCCCTTTGACCTTAATCAAAAAAGGTTAAACTTGGCTCTTAGTAGGAACATTTATTGATTCCTTAGATGAAGCTTGAGTTCTTCCTTTAACCTTGATTACCAAAGGTTGATCATTGACAGATTGGGATTGGATTCGTCCCTTGACCATGATCTTCAAAGGTTGTTCTTCTGGCGGATCTTCATTAATAGACTGATCTTCAATAAAAGATTGATCTTTAGCTATGTCTGATATCTCTTTCACATGTTCTTGTTTATAAAGCCTTGAATCAGAAAAATAGGCTTCGACACCCTTGAAAGGATTGATATCAGCAAATTCAGTCTTTACAACTCCTTGAGAATCCACATACTTAAAGCATTGGTGGAGAGTTGAAGGCACAATGTTGTGTTCATGAATCCACGGTCTTCCAAGAAGAATATTGTAGGATACATCTGAGTTGATAACATAGAACGTTGCCATAGTTCGTAGATTGCCAATCTGAAGCTTCAGGCGAATCTTCCCCAGTTGTTTACTCTTGCCAGAGTTAAATCCAACTATCGTAGTACTAGTGTAAGTCAGGTCACTAGTAGGAATCCTCAGGGGCCTTAGCATACTTTGAAGGATTATGCTAATTGACGACCCAGGATCGATATAAATCCTGTCAATTTCAGTAGATCCAATATACCCAGTGTAGCACAGAGGTCTGTCATGTTTGTTATGCTTCAACAGCATATCTTCTTGTGTAAAGGTGATATTGGGAATTGCTTCTATCACATTATGACATTGCGGACACGACACTGGAGTATTATTAGGACTCTTGAGTTGAGCCAAGTATGAATCTGCCTGAAGTAGAGCTTCACTCAAAGTCTCCCTGCTTTCTCTAGAAAGATGAAGCAGTTCAAATATGGATAGTCTAGCCGAAGTATTGGCTAACTGAGCTAGAATATCAAATTTGTAAGGTTTCATCACCACCCCCTGACTAGAAGCATACTTTAATGGAACTTAAAAACGTACTGCTTTCTGTTTCCCCTTTTCAACCATCGAGGGTTTAGCAGGAACAGGAGAAGGTTGAGCTGGTAGTGTTTCCACTACATCTTCTGCTTCTTTGGATGATCCCTCATAATCTTTGTGGTACTCCTTCCCGGATCTTGTACCAGTAAAAGTTTCTTCTTCAGACTCAAGAGAAGGAAGTACCATATTGCAGGATTTAGTCTTCCTCCCTTTAGCCTTTTTCTTATAAAGTTTGTTGTGAGGAATTTCAGAACCCAATCCAACAGTAGATTTTTTATTTTGAATTTGTAAAGGAAGTCATATTCCTTTATCATAATTCAAACCTTCTGCCTTCTGAAAGTCATAACCCATTTTCTTCATAAGAAGGACAGATTGCTGACTGTATAGATGAATGGGCAGCAGACTTTTAACAAATGGTTCCACAGAGGAAGAAGAAGAGATCTCTGTATCCACAGGAGAATAAGGAATAGATGTCTCTGTAACTACAAAAGGAGAAGGATTCGGGATACGAGGAAAAATCCCTGTAGGAGCTTTTTCGTAAGCAGCGAAGACTTGTTGTGCCCGGTATAAAGGGACACTATTCATAGCTAACCACTGCTGATGAGTAAGCTTGAGTTTGGTAGGAGGAGCTAGACTTGGAGGACATATGTTCAATCCTCTTAGTCTATCTTCCAAAGGAGTGCCATCCCATAGATAATCTGAATCGTCGGGATCTAGAATAACATGAGAAATCATGTTGCAGGTTTTGACTTTCTTGTCTTTCTTGAATTTTGAAGTTTTACTTTCATTTTCCAATTCAGGTATTAAGTCAGGATGTACCCACATAATTTCACTATTTTTTAAGGTAAGAGGCAGCAATCCGTCATTCTCTTCTTTAGGAGGCGGGATATTCATAATCTTCATCATCGCCTTCGGGATTGGGATGATTCCATCTGCTACTTGCTGTGGAGAAAAATCTCCGAATTGAAGAGAAACCATATTGGTTGTAACCGTATGGTCGTCAATAGTTAAGGCGATAGCACCGCCATTTATCAGCTCCTGGATTTTCTTCTTCAGGACATAGCAAGCACTGGTAGGATGATTAATGTTTCTATGATAGATACAATATTTAGGATTGTCAGTTAGATTCACCTTATTAGGCCTCTTTGGCTCTGGAATTTGAAGTTTGCCACTCTTCACCAGACATTAAAATATTCCTGGGATGTCACTCTCATCAAAAAAGTATTCTTCCTTTGGCCTGGAAGATTCCTGACTATTCGGCATCGTTTTATTCTTGGAAAGATTAATCATGTGGGTATCTTTTCCTTTCATATTACGATTACCGGGGTTATTACAAGGATTACTTTTCTTTCCTCTATCATCTGAGGCAAAAATCATCCCATGTTCACGAGCCAACCTACCATTGGTCTCGGCAGAAACTGCTGCTATGATGAACGAAGCCCAATCTGTGAATTGAGAACCCATAAAAACAGCAATAGATGGTCGCAGATTCATCTTGCATGTATCAATGAGTGCTGAATCTGGCATGCCAGGAGGCATCTTTAAAGTAGCTTGTCGAAAACGTTCAATGAATGTCCGAGTATCTTCTTTCTCCTTTTGCTTGATTTCTATCAAGGAGGACATGTTCATGTCCATACCTCCTTCATAGAAGCGGAAGAGAAACATTACCTTAAATTCGTCGAAAGACGAAATGCAATTGTCGGGTAAACTTCGATACCAATCATAAGCTAAACCTGTCAAGCAACCAATGAACACTCGAGTGAGAAGAGCTTCATTTTGCTGCAGATGTACAGTCATAATATCAAAATAATTGATATATTGACTAGGGGAAGCCCTCCCATCAAATAATACCATGGATTGTGGCTTAAATTTTGGTGGAAATGTTACATCATTCCAATAAGGAGGATAAGGTTGCTTAATCCCTAACCTCTGGAGTTGATCCTTGTGCCTCAAGACATCAAACTGTGTCTTGAGTTTACGTACTGCTTGAATGGCCTCACTAGTTTGCGGAAGCACATTTGATTGAGTAGTTGTTGGATGTACCGTAATCCCCACCAGAGATGGTACATCTTCTGGAATAATAGGATCTGGAGAAGCAGAATTTTGATTAACAGCAGGCTCCTAATCATTCAAAGGTATATCAGCCCCTTGACTATCTTGAGTTTGTGCTGCTACTGGTACTGGTGCTATTACTGTCGGCTGAGTAGTTTGCTGATTCAATATTATCTGATGCATGTTTTACACCATGTTAAGCATGTCTTTCAGTGATTGCTCAACGACAGTGAGACGCTGTTCTGTATTAACAGATGAGGTCTCTGGTTCATCTCCAACAGCGTAGGATTCAACCTCTCTTAAAGATATAGAAGGATCAGTATAGAAGTAGGAATCGACACTGTCAGTCTCGGACTCAAAAGATTGAGTACCCCTAGCTTCTGAATCAGAAGTCTGCATTTGTCTTTATCTTCTTGATCGAGTGTTCTAATATACTCCCTCAAAAGAATCAAGAAGTCTGTTGAACTGTTGCTGACCTGGGGTTTAGGACGTATTTCGTCTTGGACGTCGTCCTCTGTTAGTATGAGATGCTCACTGACACATATGACAACTCATGTTTTTGGTCTTCAGTTTGTTGTTGAGATACATTAAAACTCAATCGATCAAAAACTGACCATTTTGAAGCCGAACAACAATAATTGATTACAACCTGGTGATGATCACAATGATGTTTTTCTTGGGGAAATGTCATCGAAGATTGTCTATTCTTACGCTTTTGCATTAGCAATTCACGTAAGTCAGAAGAAGTTAAGGGAGTAGTCTTCTTTATTACATTTGGGGTAGAAAAAACGTTTAGTCCCCTGTGTATAAAGAAGATTACTGGCTGCATTCGCAGAACCAAATTGTACATTTCTACGCGTTTGGAGTTGTGTGCGTAAATCTTGAGATTTTTTAGCAAGAAGGACTCCATTTTCATTGCGTATAATTTGTAGATTTGGTACTTTGCTTAGAGCAGTATAAGAAGGCTGTTGATGTAGAACTGAAGCTTTATCAACAACATTTTTACGCTACACACGTTTAGGTACATTCACATTAGATGTAAAAACATCATTGCGAATTTTATCTACACTGTCAAAGACATGAGATTTACCTTTACGTGTAGAGTGTAAAAGTTGGTTATCTACCACGTCACAGACGGGAGATTTTGTTTTACGCGAGGAGCGTAATTTATTTGAGCCTACCACATCACCGACGGGAGACTGGTTCTTACACCCAGAAGCACAATCGTTAGAATCTGCCACATTACAAATGGAAGACTCATCTTTATGTATTGAGCGTAAAAGTTGGTTTTTACCCACTGAGCGTAAAACCTGGTTCTTACGCAGTGGGCGTGAAACCTGATTATCTTCACCGTTACAAACGGGAGATAAATCGTCACACTTTGAGTGCAACTCTGAAGTAAGGACTGCCTCGTTACGAACGGGAGCCCCGACGATAGGAGTGGGATGAATTCCCTTGCCACTAGCAGCAACAGAGAGATCAGAAGCTATTTTGGATTTAGGAATCCAAACTTTTCGTGCTTTACGAGATTTTTGAACATTGGAGTAGCGAGAACCACCCCCAGTTTGGAGCATCCCTTCATAAGCAGTCTGGTCGAAGTGTACAACCAGAGTCTTCTTTGTCGATCCAATCGACACATCATCAAATTGAGCAATTGCCTCCTCGTCAGAGGAGAAGGTCGTCCCCAGCAGAGTCGCCATTTTTGTTTCACTTAACAAAATGCCTAGAAATCGGATTTTGAAAATAAAACAAGGAAGAGTACAAGAAGTACAAATTTGATTCTGGAAAAGTATTGCTGTAGAAGTCTGATCTGTAAATGATCACTTTGTTCCTTGGAGCATACGATGATGATGAAGATCGCTGCTTGAAGATGAACAACTTGGAAGAACTAAGTCACCAGAAAGGTATCGACGCACTTGGGCACTGATGGCGAGGCCGAATGCTTTCCTGCTTTGCTTCACTCTATTCTGAAAGAAAGGTTGAAGAAGAATGCACTAGAGAATCAAAAATCTCTGAGTTCTAATCTCTCTGTCTTTTCTCCTGTCTCTGTGTCTGTCTTCTTGTGAAAAAATAAGTCTATTTATAGACTTGGGCTCTTGTACGTAAAAACTCAGCAAAAGTTCCATCTTTACGCTAACAACTGCCACCCATGATCGAAGTCATCGTCTGTATATTTGACACGTGTCCCATCATTTCAGTAAGAATAGGATGTACGTACACACGTTCTTCGAGATGTGTGGCATGAAAGCCATGTAGGCAGACCACGTTCTCAACTGATGAAGAAGAATAGGGCGTAAAACAACCCCAATGTACTCTGAGCGTAAAGTAGTGGACTAGGCGTAAAACAGCCCTGTCATAGATTTCTCGCGTAAAGTGGTTATTGAATAACCTTGAGCGTAAAGTAGCCCAAATAGACTTTACGCACACGTCGACTTTCGAGCGTAAAAACTCATATAATCTCCGTGCATAAAAGAAGCTATAGTGTGAGCCTAAAGTAGCTCAGTCCACATACTAAACGACAACATTGGTCTCTGTATAAAATAAATCTCTTCGATATCTGTGGTATATGCCATCATCAATATCTTCATGTCAGACTTTGCATTAAATGCGAGATTTTGACAGCTTTGTCCAGCGTAAAAGGAGGGTTAGCCTATCTTTAGGCGTAAAACCAATGTCTTGACCCTGGCTGCTTTAGGCGTAAAAGCGATTAGCCTTGTCTTGGGCGTAAAGTGTTTATCCTCCCTGCGGCGTAAAGTAGATCAATTTGAGTAGAATGATCTATCACTTTCACTCATTCTGTGAAGCACTTTTTATGCTCCTACAGGCGTCTCCACCCTTGGAAAATCTTTTCGGTGAGGAGCATTGTTGACTAGTTCCTCACCAAAAGTCCTCAAACATGCGTTTATCTGGTACACCATTGCCGATAGCAAGTTCATCCTGACCTTGAACACCAAACGTACTGCCGGCCACAATATATTTCGGTGAATTCGATCTACTGTGCTGATCCCAGGAACAACCCATCTCCGCAGCCATAGAGACAGAAAGCCTGCCAGCAAGGCTTCCCTTGACATCTTCTGACTACCTTGCCTCTGCTGGCTCAAGGTTTCAGTCCCCACAGGGAAGTTTCCGGTCTTTTTGGGCAGATATTGGTCCGGAGACTTATGAGAGATCATTAAACCACTGATCAGATCTGAAAGGATTATTGAACAAGGGTTGATGGTTGGAGCCTTATTTTCTTGAAATCTCCCTTGCTCGTTCTTGGAAACTCTATTCTCATGGTAGAATAAATAAGTTGTCCATTTATTAGTGTATGCCAAGTGAGATCCACTGTCATACATAGATGTACAAATTAAGTAATGGCACATCAGCTCCTGGTAAACCTCTACTAACCGAGGATTCTTCTTGCTGATTTCTGCTAGTTTCTTGTTGCAGGGAACATATTCTTCATAAGGGGCTTCACCCATCGGCAGCTTAGATATGAAGTGCATCTCATGCAGGGCAAGGCCAATCTCGCCGAGTGGACTTGCAAAGTTCCTGTTGAACTCATATACAGCTCCATCAGAGCTAGGAACAAATTACTGTTCAGTGGTATACCCTGGCTCGTAGAGGCTACCGCTTCATAAAGGCCGATGGATTCCAGGTCCTTCTTGAAGTTCTTCATGATCCAGGTACTAATCTGAATCCAGTTCTGGTTAAAAGGAGTCAACCACCCTGGTAGCCTAGGGTTGGCCTGGGGATATAATACTGCAGCCTTTATGAATTTGTTGATGAACATTGGGGTCTGCACTGGCTGGATCAGAGCCGAATCTTCACTCGGAGTGAATCCAGGCAAGAGACCGGAGAAGGGGACTACACCACCACTGGGAGTACTGGTGTGGTAGCCCATGTCATTGGCTCTCTCTTTTGAAAATGATCCTTCCTGGCCTACCATGACTGCTGGAAGTCAGGTTCCATAGCATCTTTCGGGGATGGGTGGCATGGACAAATGTAGATAGGAGATAATCCCTGTCCATGTCGGGGAGATACATCGCCCTCTCCCTAAACTTGAATACGCAAGCCTCTTTCTTGGGGTGTGTTTGTGATTTAAAGTCTATCGCATCCCCGAATATGAAGACTGGCTTCAAAAATTGTTGGTCTTCTAGTGATACCAACACTTCTCCATTAATCATGGACAACAGCATTCTATCCATATCAACTGTGCTCTCCCTTCAGGGTATTCAGGATTCGACTGAAGGAATTCCACGTGGGACAGATTCTCCAAGTAATTTGAACCCACCATACCAGCTGGCAAGCCAAATATTTCTGCAAGTGGGTGAATTTGCAAGTCCATTACCAAAAGAAAAAGAAAAATCAAGTTAGTGAAAATCTAATTTGAAATTTTTACGCAGACAATTTGGTCTGAGTTTTACGCATAAAGATTAAAAACTCTGACTATACAAACTTTACGCTTATTAAAGTTGATAAAAACTTTTAAAGTGTACAAGTTCTTTGTTTTTACGCAAAGTCTTTCACTGGTTAATTTTACGCTGGCATATGTTGATGTGAGTGTAATTTAAATTTTACGCTGGCATGTGTTGACATGAACGTATTTTAGATTTTATGCTGACACGTATAGACGTGAGCGTAATTTGAATTTTACGCTGGCATGTGTTGACATAAGCGCATTTTATTTTTTACGCTGACACGTATAGACGTGAGCGTAATTTGAATTTTACGCTGGCACATATTGATGTGAGCGTATTTTTATGCTGACACGTATAGACGTGGGCGTATGTTTTTTAATTTTATGCTGACACGTATGACGTGGGCGTATTTTGTTATCTCAGTTTTTTTTACGCTGACACGTATAACATGGGCGTGAAGTGAATCTTCTTCTCCGGCAAACTCACAGCCGAAGTTAGGTAGTATTCTACCTTTTATGGCCGGAGCTACTTGGGGATTTGTCTGTCGGGGCATCGTCGATTATGGGACGACAGTTTTTGCATGGTCGGCCAACGATGAATCAGCAGCGGACTTCTTGCCCTTGCCGGCGGCGGTCTTGCTCTTGGGGGCCATTGGATCGAAGCGAGGGTATGAAGGAGGAAGAAGAGTAAAGAGAGATCGGGATTACGAAAGACAAGTAAAGTTCTATCTCTACTCGAAGAGCTCTATTTATAAAGAATTTTGAATTCGGTTCAAATTCTCGACTTTTACGCGGACTATTGATTATCCCGAACTTTACGCGGATGACCGTTGGGTATCCCGAATTTTACGCAGACTGATGGAATTCCCTGATTTTACGCTTCTGTTCAAAGTATTTTAAATTTTGAAAATAATTTGAAAACTTTGAAGGGGGTCTTGTAGGAGCGTAACAAGTACTTCATAAACCAAGTCAAAGAAGCTGAGAACTTTACGCAATTCAAACTGATTCAGACTCAGACTTTTACGCAGATACTAAACAGAGTACAACTCTACGCGGGCTACTTTACGCGAGAGCTATTCATTGAGCTTTTACGCGAAGGATAGGCTGTCAAATCATCGCATTTAATGCGCGTGATACTGTTCTGATGTAATAATTTTCTGACAGCGAACAACACAGAAGTCGAGAAGATTTGATTTACACCAAACCCAATACTGTCGTTTAGTGTGCAGATGAGCTACTTTACGCTCAAAAGATTATTTCTTTTACGCACGAAAGCTATTCGAGCTTTTTACGCTCAAGGCTGTTGTGTGTGTAAAGTTTATTTGAGCTAATTTTACGCTCAAGGCTATTTTAGCCACTTTACGCGGGAAGTTTGTTTTTGGTTATTTTACGCGGAGTCTGCTACTTTACGCAGGAAGTCTATTTTGGGTCATTTTTACGCCCGATCTTTTCTGGCTACAAGAGAACGTGGTCTGCTTACGTGGCTTTCATGCCACACTTATTGAGGAACGTGTGTACATGCTCTCCTCATTTTGTTGAAGTAGTGGGACACGTGTTACCATGCGTAGAGATCAAAACTCTACGTGGGACACATGTCATCACACGTAAAGGTTGATTCTCATCATGGGAGACAGATACCAAACTTTGTTGCTTTTTACGCACAAAAGATCTAGTCTATAAATAGACTTATTTTTAAACATCAAGAGATCAATAGAGAGACATAATAGAAGATTCTGAGAAAACTCATACTTTCAGAGTGATATTCCCAGAAGCATTTCTTTAACTTTTTCTCAAGAATAGGGTGAAGCAAAGCAAGAAAACATTCGACTGTGCCATCAATGCCGTTGCTCGATACCTTTCCGGTGACTTAGTTCTTCCGATTGTTGATCTTCTTCAAGCAGTTTTCTTCTTCATCATTATATGGTCCAAGGAAAAAAGTGATCGCTCTCAGATCAGACTTCCATAGCAATACTTCCCAGAATAATTTGAACTTTTGTACTTTTTTTAGTTTTCTTTCAAAAGCCAATTTTAGGCATTTTGTTAAGTAAAACAATGGGAAACTATTGGATGCTGTTACGATGGCTAGCATGACATGACAAGAATGAATGGCCTGGACACCGTGGATGATTGTGTTTGTATAAATAAACCAGTACTGTCTTGCATCATATCTAGGACAAGGATCCCTGAGTACCACGGTCAGGGGTACCTACTTAAACTGACTAAGGCTAATAACTAGAATAATCCAGTAGTCATGAAAAGATTTCCCAGCTACAGGCAATCCCGTTATCTGGGTGCCCCATCATGGGATTTGTAGCCTACCGTCGAGTAGGGTACATTTCCAGCACACTGTCATGTGTTGCATCCTTTAAGCTACTTAAAGGTACATGCGTTTCCTGGATGATGTACCCACATGAACTCAACCCCTAATTGCGTCCGGATAACCTGGTTGGTCTGCAGGGCTTGTGGCTGTTGGAACGATCTTATTGTATCTTGGTAGTAACTAGGCCTGTGATA
Organism: Iris pallida; assembly: GCA_029216955.1. Lineage (NCBI taxonomy): Eukaryota > Viridiplantae > Streptophyta > Magnoliopsida > Asparagales > Iridaceae > Iris > Iris pallida. The sequence goes on from JANAVB010002398.1 coordinate 3,759,496, forward strand.
ACCCTAGTCAGTTAAAGTATCAAGCCGTACTTATTGCTTGGCCGTGAATGTTGATTGGAGTCTAGCCAGTCTAAGCCTTGTCTTGTTCTAGTACATAGCCATCATGGAACATGATTGTTCATGCTTACCTCTATTATACTGACCTGAATAATTTCTTATCTTCTTTCCAGTTATTACCCTATTAATTTCATGTCTTATTTACCTTTTTCATTTTATGATTCTGATATGCTGGTTTTAGTTCTTAAGTGAAGCATTCTTTGTGGCACTTGCTCTTTCTGGGATCTGACCGAGCTGGTTTTGCGTGGCCAGATACCGGAGCGGCTCCAGAGGATCTCCTTACCTTCCAGCCAGATGGTGACTGCCAGGCGTAACCCTGGAAACGAGTGGGTTATATTTTTGGCCCTTCCACTCTATTGCAAAAGTATTCTTTTGAGGCGTTTAGCCGACGAGCACGTGTTAGCTCGACTGCACTTTACTTACTGTCTGCCTACGGGCTGTAGCATGATTAAAAAATCCTAGGGTTGATCATGTATGACTGAAACTCTTGCTAGTCTTCATATTTTGTATGACTAGCTTCATGATCATCCAAATATGTAATGTATGGGACGCCTTACTATTGTATATTTGGTACTCCGATATCGTGTAAACTTCTATTACTTTCTTGAGATTGAGACACAAGGCTTGTTCATGACCATAAGAGACTGATGGCTTGTAGTTAAACCCTCATGTATCTAGACAGCCGTGACCGTATAACGAGGTGGGTTGCACTTCAATATACGTAGCTGGCTGTGTCTGCCCCCGCTCTCTAGTATTCTGGTTTTGGGGCATGACACGGTTTAAGTTGTGGCCCATATAGGTCTTGTAAATCAAGATATATGAGGGTTTCACTGAATAGATGTCTCAATCAGTACTCACCTTTGATCTCTACTCGTGCCTTTTAATCTTCTTAAAATCTTGACCTGATCACATGCTTATATCCTCGGTCTATCTTGGTCCTTTCTTATTGTCCCCTATGTCATTGTTTTCCAGTGGCATTGTTCCTGGTCCTACCTATCAGCAATGAGGAGCTCAACTAGCACCTCAGCAGCAACAAGGGGATCAAGCTCAGCACTTAGTCGAAGCTTCCCGAGTCATGCTTTCCGGAGGTCCAGAACCCCCAGTGCAGCCAGCCCAACCTGCAAGGCAGGATGAAGTCTTGGTTGGACTCATCAGGGAGTTGCTTGCATCACAGGATCGTCGAGGTGATGCATTACACCAGACAGTACAAGATGCTCTGAGCAGAGGTGGTCATCAAGGTAACAGTGCGGCCAACAGCTTCAAGCGCTTGAACCCTTCCTTCTTTGATTGCAGCGAAGATGTTATTGTCGCAGATGCTTGGCTGCAGGACACTGAGGTTATTTAAAAGCAGCCAGTACCCCAGAAGACGAAAAGATGGCCATGGTGCGCTTACAGTTATTGGATCTAGCCCGCAGCTGGTGGAAAGCACAGGTCGTTAGATTAGTGGCCCCTATTGCCTGGACAGCATTCCGTGAGAGATTCCAGACCAAGTATTTTGACGCTGTAGCTCGGTACGATCTACAGACAAGGTTCACCAATTTGAAGCAGATGGGCAGGACGGTCGATGGATATGCGACCGAGTTCTCTAGGCTTAGTCGGTTTGCTTCTACCTTGGCGGCGACCAAGTTCGATCGAGCTCAGCGGTTCCAGCAATGACTGCACCTGGAGATTTTACTGGCGGTGGAGCAGTTTGAGCATCAGACTTTCGATGCAGTATTGAGAGCAGCTAGGAGGCATGAGTATACCTTCCAGAGGATTGTGGACCAGACCGAGAGTCGAAAGCGGTCTCATGGCCAGATGAACCAGTCTTCAGCACCAGCCCCGGCAGCTAGGGCTTTGACCATTGGAGCTCCGAGGCGGGCAGCTTCTGTTACGTTGACTCAGTATTCGACCCTGGCATATCCTCAGTAGCAGCAGCAGAAGCTGTCTTCTGCAACGAGTTGCACTCATTGTGGGAAGCTAGGACATGTGGTGTCAGAGTGTCGCAGAGCACAGGGTTTGTGCTTGGTTTGTGGGGCACCGGATCACAGGGTTGGGAACTGTCCGAATTGGGGGAGTTCATGTTCTTCGACCTTTTCTAGTCCCTCGGTTAGGGGGCCAGCCCCAGTACCATTTCAACAAAAACAACAACACCCATTTCCGAGGCCCTTGTCGCCTCAGGCCCAAGCCTTTCAGCAGCAGAACCCCCAGCAGTATACACAAGTCCAAGCTCAGATCCAGAACCGCCCGAGAGGTTTCCAGCAGAGGGGACCAGCACCCAGAGGGTAAGGTCAAGTGATGGCTTTGACCGTGGAGGAGGAGTTAGCATCAGGTGAGGTAGTAGCGGGTACTATTCTCGTCAACTCTTTTCCAGCATCAGCGTTATTTGATTCTAGTGCATCGCATTCATTTATGTCTATAGGATTCGCGACGCGGAAAGGACTGGAGCCCGAGTCATTATCAGTAAGGCTCAATATACTTACTGGTAACGGACTTGTGGGAGTAGATAGAGTATTTTCCTCGTATCGGATCGTAGTTAGCGGTAGAGAGTTTTTTTGCTAGGTTGATAGAATTCTCGATAACCGATTATGATGTGGTCTTAGGGATGGATTGGTTGAGGGACCAGTATGCTAGAATAGATTGCCATATCGGCAAGATTATTTTTAGTATTACTAGTGAGCTAGAGTTTTTATTCTTTCGAGGCGGTATAGAACCTTCTCCCCCAGTATTTCGGAGGGCAGTTGCAGCGGCAGTTCGATTTCCTAGAGTTGTAGAATAGTTTCTCGATATTTTCCCCGAGGAGCTTCCAGGTATGCCACCAGAGAGAGAGATCGAGTTCACCATAGACTTGATCCCCGGAATAGCACCGGTGTCAGAGAGGGTCTACCGGATGGCACCGTCAGAATTGGAGATCTTGTATAAGATGATTGAAGAACTCAGGACCAAGGGATTCATCCGTGCTAGTGGATCGCCTTGGGGAGCCCCGATGCTTCTTGTGAAAAAGAAGGATGGTACATCCAGATTATGTGTTGAATAAATAAAATTGAGTATTTTTCCTATGATTTTATTTGAATTAATTTAAGACTTTATTTCTGATTCTCTTAACTAATCACTAATTATTATTAATGATTCTATAAATTATTTTTATATTTTATTTAAAATTATTGATTAATTTTCCTTAACTAATCTTTGATTATTCGGCCTATGGGCCAGCCAGACCCTTTCAGTCATTCGTTTCAAACCAGCCCGTCCTATTAAGCCCAGCCCAGCCGGCCTCTTATCTCTATAGGGCGCGGGTTCAAAACTCCAAACCCGATAACCCAATACCCACAAACCCGCATCCAATAGTTATATAACCGTTTCCTTCCCTAAACTCTCATTATTTGTTTTAATTTCAAACTTTTCCATTCTTCCCTCCTTTGCTCTGCAGCTGCGATTGGGGAACGACGACGACGACAGTAACGACGATGCCACCGAGACAACTCCGAAGCTTCCAAAGATCGTAACCGCCTAACCGTCGAGCGCCACCTCACCTGTCCACCAAACCGCCTCGCCACCTGACCGTTGCCCGCCCAACCGCCTGCTGCCCGTCGTCGTGCCTATTTAAAGACCCCCAGTCTTCTCCTTCTTCCTCAATCCAACCACGGCGAAGCCCTGCCGCGCTGGTGACTGCCCTCTTCTTTACTCCTCTTTTCTCCCCCGTCCTCGTTGAGAGAGCTCGTGGAGCCAGCCATGGCTATCGGTAAGCTCTGCGTGCGTAGGAGTCTCCTGTGCCATTGATCGACCATGGCGATCTGAGTTCCAAGCTTCATAGTGTGGGCGACGACATGACGAAGAGCTGTTGCATCGAGTCCATCGTCCTTCAAGTCCCTACGGAAGTGATCGAATCAATGTAAGTTCCTTCTTCGTCCTCCGTTCTTCTTCTTCTTGATATTATTTGGATGAATTTTTTGGCAACATCGATTGTACGAATTGAACCGATTCTCTAGATTTTTGGTGTGGTAAGAACTCGTGGGTGAGTTCTTGATTAATCTTATGTATTTTCTCCAAATTTTGGAGTCGAGCCAATTCAAATTGAACTCACAGTTGCTTCCTCTGTTCTCGCGCATGACCTGCTCGACGAAATGCCCAGAAGGACGTATCGGCGAGCTGTGGACTCGGGGACACCATCATCGGACACTAAGGAGTGTCCCTAACTTTGTAAGAGCACAGGTATTTCTCTGATTGGTTTAACTAGGTCGTGTCGGGATTTGTAGTGAGAACGGGTGTTTAGTAACAGACCGTCCATGTCTGGCCGGAGTTAGGCTGTATCTAGGAGAGGAGATCGGGTTCGAGCATATGGGAGGACCATCTATACAATAGTTGTGTCGAGGACAATGGGCTCCGTGTCAGTGTGATATTACGAGACACAGATGTCAGAGTTAGTTCCAATAGAGTCATATATTCCAGAGTGTGTTTCATTTTCCAGCTAATATTTAGTAGCCGTTAGGTTATTTGAACCTTGACTGTTCCAGGTGAGTTCGAATTAGGAACACCAAGACTTGAACCATCGACGTATGTCTACATGAGTTGATGTCTAGGAAATGGGCCTTGGTTATAGAGATTTGATACATTATGATGGGCTGGTCATTAGACTGTGGTGTTAATATGAAATAAAGGTTAAGTGGCATGTAGCAATTGAAATACTGGGTATGACCAGACCTTTGGAGTTTTCATAGAGTTATTTGGGCCATAAGCTTTATGTTGTAAGCTAAAAGTTTGAATTGGTGGGACTCAGCCTACTTGGTAGTATTGAGGAATGGGTTCATAGTAATTATTGGAGTAAGGCTTTTGGAGATTTATGAAGTTTAATAGAAAATTATTTATTGGATTTCTATTAGGTTTTGGACTCGGAGCAATCTTGGACAAAATTCCGAAATCAAGGCAAGTACATGTACTCAGTATTACCATCATTGTATGCATTGCACTTACACTTGTTATCGTGTCATTTATTTCACTTGTTCTTGATCGATTGATTGCTTGCTTGTATTGTTTCTCGTGTCGGGTGGTGGACGTTCTAGAGACATGTGATGGACTAATATTGGACAAATCTTGCCTTATAGCATACTCTGTATGCCTGAGTCCATTTCGTGCGTGACTGATAGCATTGTCGTCAGACATGCCTGATTATTGCGTAACTGATAGCATTGTCATTAGACATGCCTGATTATTCTTGACTGATAGCATATATATTTTATATGCCTGATTATATTAGTTCCCACATGTTGATAACGTCCAATTGCACATGTACACATAGTTAGTGCATATTTATATTATATTCTATTGTTTCTCTGTTCAGTTCTACTTGCTACATTGTACCATTCCATTGATCTTCCATGGTGAGTTTTATTGAGTTACATTGTACTTTGCTCCTTTTCTGACTGGATCGTTGATTACAGGTGAGAGGGATATTAGATTGTCATGGCTGGCATTGGAGCTTACTTGATATCGAGACATTAGTTTCATGTATAGGAGATTGATTGAGTGTATTTGTTTACATGTTGTTGTTGTATCATTTATATTTTACCGGCTTTGCACCCGGACATTCATGTATAAGTTGTAATAATTATATAGTGGATTGCTGTGATGGTTAGTATAGATTCCGTGATTAGATGCTGTGATGAGATACTCTTGTATTTATATGACTAGACGGCTCACTACCGCTATCAACGACAGTGTAGGCCGGGCGTGCATCGAACCGTACCCGATTATCCGGGAGCGGGGCGTAACATGTTTTTGTGGTGGCCCATGCAGGTCTCTATCTAATGGTACTTAGGATTATAGTGCCACTGGAAGCCTGCGGAAATAGGAAACTCATCACAGCATAGGCCGATTGTGTGATTGTGTGTATTTTGCTATCTACAGTAATTTGAATTTTTCTATGTCTCATCGTGGTCTCTACAAAAGTCGTGATTACAATTCCATGACTTTTGGAGATTATCTTCTCCCGCAACATTATCAGATTCTAACGTCCTTTAGAATCTGGACTTCCTTGCTACTTAGAGATTAAGTCCGATTTCCAAACTCCTCCTTTAGCAAGCCTATTCATGGACTATTTCAATTTTCTCAAACTAGTTTAATCAAGGTCCTATTTCTCTATTTGGGATCTAGAACTATCCACTATTTAGAGTTGTAACTCCTTATTTAGCAAGTCTAATGGGTCTTTTGATAGTCATTCAACTTCTCCGTTGATTTTGGCTAAGATTCCTATGTGATTTTCCAAAGCCCAAGTATTTCATTTAGAGCTCATATACTAGCCTTTGATCCAAATTCTTCCAAAATTATCCATTGGCCGTAAGGAATTATTTTCCCCAAAAAAAATGATTCCATTATTGGACAATACTGTTGACACAAAGTCACAGTCAACCAAATATTGACAACATTGACTAAATAATATCTGTAATAATTGAATACGACACACGACGTCTGCATTAAGCTCAAGATAGACGACAGCTCAGCCTCCGCTTCTCAGTTAAATTCGAGTCTGTATTTTACACTTTCTTTGAGTCTAGACTAATGTAATCTGAATCATGCTGAGCTCTTGAAACTTAGACTATAGCCTACCCAATAATCCCAAGCTCCACCAAACCAGAAATTGCCCAATGGTCCTCTTAGAACCACTCTGTGCTCTGGAGACAGAGTTCGGGCCGAACTCTGCCTCCATACAGAGTTCGGGCCCAACTCTGTCCCCTAGAAATCAGGAACCCTAATTTTAGGGTTAGCTGGTTGCTAGTTGTCCAACGGCCAAATATTTGAATTTTCCTACCCGAATTCTGGCCGAATTCTGCCTATAAAAACACTATAAATAGGGCATAAATTCTCTTATTTCAAATCATCCAATATTCTCTTCTCTTCTCTCTTATAGCTCAAATAAGCCATACCCTTCCCATCTACTAGCTACAAGCCTCCTAAGTCTCGAGTGCTCAGCATCTCTCAGTTAGGACTCTTGTGCAAGAGTTGAAGAAGTCGCTTGGACAATTCCAAGCAAATCGCCACTGCGATCCTCTGTAAGAAGTTGACGTGCTCTTCTGAAGAAAAGACACGGGTTGTAAACTACTATTTCACAAATAGTGGATTTAATCCTGAGCTAGAGTTCTCAGGCCTGGACTAGTCCTCCACGAGGAAAACCATGTTAAAATCGCTGTGTTTGCGTATGCTTTCTTGCTCTTCATTTACTTTTCGCATTTTACTCTGATTATTCATAGATCGTAAAAGAGTTATTTTTTAATCGATTATTTTCTATATAAACTCTATTCACCCCCCTCTAGAGTTGCCAAACTATTCTTCAATTGGTATCAGAGCTCTGTTCTCTTACAAGGATTTACATCCTAGAGCTGATCCATGGCAACCACACAATCCTTGATTTCCAATCACGGTGAAGGACAGTCCACTCATAGGCCTCCCCTATTTGATGGAACTAACTACACGTATTGGAAAACAAGGATGAGTTTTTATCTCAAGTCTCTAGACTTCGACCTGTGGACAGTCGTCACTGATGGTTACAAAAAGCCCGCCAGGATAGTTGTCAACGGTGATCTCATTGAGAAATCACATGACAAATATTCTGACGAAGAGAAGAAACAGGCAAGTCTAGACGCTAGAGCTATTAATTCTTTATTCTGTGCTATAGACAGGAATGAGTTTAACAGGGTATCCACATGCACCACATCCCACGAAGTATGGAAGCTTCTAGAAGTGACGCATGAAGGAACCACCCAAGTCAAGGAATCAAAAATCAGTCGTCTTACGCAAGAATATGAGGCATTCAAGATGAAGCCAAACGAGACGATCACACAGATGTTCATAAGATTCCTCGACATCATCAACCCCCTGCCTTCACTTGGAAAACAATATTCAAATCATGAGAAGATTCGCAAGTTGCTCACAGGTTACCAAAGATTTGGAACCCTAAGGTGACAGCCATCATAGAAGGAAACGATCTCACAACAATGTCAATGGAGACCTTGATGGGTAAGCTCATGACTCACGAGCTTGACCTCAAGGACTTTGAAGAGCCTGCTCCGAAGACCAGGGAGATCGCTCTCAAAACTCATCGACGAAGGGCTGATCACGATGAGACCGAAGACGACAACTCAGATGATGAAGACCAAGCCCTCATGGTTCACAACTTCAAGAAATTTCTTCGCTTCAATCGAAGAAAGAAGGAACCACAAGAAGACGATGAAGAAGAGCCAACCTGCTACGGTTGCAAGAAGACTGGACACGTCCGAAAAGACTGTCCATTCTTGAAGAAGAGCAACCGCTATGAGAAGCCATACAAAAAGAACTTATCAAAGAAATATGCCAACACAAGCATTTGGCATGAAAGTGAAGCAAGTGACTCCGAGGAAGAAAAGGACTCTCCTCAAGATACGGCAAATGTGTGCCTAATGGCAACTTCCAACAAGGTATCTAACGAAACTTTAGATGTCTTCTCTTTTGATGAACTTGGCGATGCCTTCACTGATTTACTCGATAATCACAAAAAGGTCATCGGTAAATACAAACACGCCAAGGACAAAATCAAAAGTCTTGAAGACGAGATACAAAGAATTTCTTTACTTCTTGATAATGTTAGAGACACATCACCCACTGATGTCACAAATGAAGTATCCAAGCTTAAAATAAGCTTACATGATGCTGAAGCACGTATTGAGCAACAAACTCAAGAAATCACTACTCTCAACACGCTGCTTGCTGAAGAAAAGAGTAGACACAAGATTTTTATGACTAAGTTATATGGCTTAAATATTAAGGTTGATGAACTGCAAGCTGTTTCTAAGAGATTAGAAACCAAATTGGGTAAACAGGTTGTTCAACCTCAAACCCAATCACATGGGCACAACACCACTCATTCTAGTCAACCACGTCATCCTCATGCAACACATAACCATGCTTTTATATACACAAACTTCCATAAACCACGTGCACGTAAGAATACCCCTCTTCATACTGCACAAAGACACAACCAACATCACTCTACATATAGAAATCATCATCATGCCATGTCATATAGACAAAATCATCATGCTATGCCACATAGACACCATCACCATGCCACTCATTCCATGCATAATCATCATCACCATGCTAACTTTTCACATCATGTCCATCCACATCCTGTTGCTTATAGATATTATTCTCATGCTCCTAGTATAAATAAAAATGCTATCTGTACCTACTGTGGATCACATGGACACATTTCACCACAATGTAGAGTTAGAAGACTGGTAGACAAAAAGATATATGCATGGTTTCCGAAAACTAACTTTTCAGGACCCTCAAGAACTCGGGTACCAAAGGTCACATCTACTCTTGATGTAGGTGGACCTTCCCTCCTCAACTGAAAGTAAGTGGATTCTCGATAGTGGATGCTCGCGACATATGACAGGAGACGTAAATCTTTTTGCATCACTATCGATGAAGAGAGAAGGATACGTATCCTTCGGTAACAATTTGAAAGGGCACATAATAGGTAATGGTATTATTGGTCATCCTCCTTCTCCTGTAATAAAGGATGTCTGCCTAGTGACCGAGTTAAAGCATAACCTGCTCAGCATTAGTCATCTTGCTGATCATGGATATGATATTAACTTTGGACAAAACAATTGCTACATCTATGATAGGTCAACGGGAGACATTGCTTTTGAAAGGAAAAGAGAGGACAACATCTATATTTTCTATCTTTCTATAAATACTAACAATGCAGGTAGATGTCTATATGCCCACAAAGACGAACGACTACTGGCACCAGCGTCTTGGTCATGCCAACGTGGATGCTATATCCAGGCTATCGACCAAGAAGCTAGTGAGAGGATTGCCCGACATCACATTCAAAAAGGACACGGTATGTGCCGAATGTGAACTAAACAAGGCAACCAAATCCTCATTTCATTCCATCAACTCTGTAAGTACCACTAGACCCCTGCAACTACTTCATATGGATTTATTTGGTCCTAGTAGAATAGCTAGTCTTGGTGGCAAGCTTTATGCATTTGTTATTGTTGATGATTTTTTAAGATTTACTTGGGTTTTCTTTCTCGCAAATAAGAGCGATGCTATTTCTGTTTTCAAAGTTTTTGTAAAGAAAGTTCAAAATGAAAAAGGCTACATGATTACTCGAATCCGAAGTGATCATGGAGGTGAATTCGTAAATTATGATTTTGAAAATTTTTGTAATGCAAATGGTTTTGATCATGAATTTTCTTGTCCAAGAACTCCTCAACAAAATGGTGTTGTAGAGCGGAAGAATAGGACTCTCGGCGATATAGCTAGAGTCATGTTGAATAAATTTTCACTTCCGAAATATTTTTGAGCAGAATCTGTCAGTACAGCATGCCACATTTTGAATAGGGTGCTTATTCGTCCCATTACGAAAAAAACACCCTATGAGTTTTGGTTTGGGAGAACCCCGAATGTTTCTTATTTTAAAATTTTTGGATGTAGATGTTTTATCCTTAACACCAAAGACAACTTAGGCAAATTTGATGCCAAAGCTGACGATGGTATTTTCCTTGGTTATGCCGCCAAGAGTAAGGGATATAGAGTCTTTAATAAACGCTCACTAATTGTGGAAGAGTCAAGAAATGTGACTTTTGATGAAGATAACAGTGCAGTAAGTACTCTTGATGATGACGTTGAGCCATCAACTTCTACTCCAATGAATACTTCAACTGAAACTGATTCTCTGGAGGGTTTGCCTAAGAAATTTTCTTTCAAACCTTCTCATCCAGAAAATTTAGTTATAGGTGAAGTTTCACGTGGAGTAACTACCAGATCATCACTAAGAGACTCTATTGCTAGCACTGCCTTTATTTCGCAAGTTGAGCCGAAAAACATTTCTGAAGCTTTTAATGATGAATTTTGGATTTCTGCTATGCAAGATGAACTCAACCAATTCGAGAGGAGCCAAGTGTGGGAACTAGTTTCTAGACCGGCCAATCACTCGATAATTGGTACTAAATGGGTGTTTAGAAACAAAGTGAATGAAGATGGTTCAGTCACACGTAACAAAGCTTTTCTAGTAGCTCAAGGATACAACCAAGAGGAAGGTATCGACTACGATGAGACGTATGCTCCTGTTGCTAGACTAGAATCCATTCGGATGCTTTGTGCATTTGCAAATCATCAAAACTTTAAATTATTTCAAATGGATGTGAAAAGTGCTTTCTTGAATAGTTTTATTAAGGAGGAAGTTTATGTCAAACAATCCCCTGGATTTGAAAATCACAAATTTCCCGACCACATGTTCAAGCTGAAGAAAGCGCTTTATGGCCTCAAACAAGCCCCCAGAGCTTGGTATGAAAGGCTAAGCAGTTTCTTGCTTGAGAAAGGTTTTTCAAAAGGGAAAATTGACACTACACTTTTTATAAAATCTTTTAAAGAAACTATTCTATTAATTCAAATTTATGTTGATGATATCATTTTTGGTTCTACTGATGAAACCCTCTGTCAAGAATTTGCCAAGTGTATACAGACAGAATTTGAGATGAGCATGATGGAAGAACTCAACTACTTTCTTGGTCTGCAAGTAAAACAAATGGCTAATGGAACTTTCATCTGTCAGTCGAAGTATACAAAGGATATGCTGAAGAAGTTCGATCTTGACAACGTCAAACCAATCAGCACTCCAATGGCTACTTCAACCAAACTAGAACCAGATGAATGTGGCAAACCAGCTGATCAACGTAAGTATCGAGGTATGATAGATAGCTTACTTTATTTAACTGCCAGTCATCCCGATATCATGTTTAGTGTTTGTCTATGTACTAGATATCAAGCAAATCCTAAGGAATCACACCTGACCGCAGTTAAGCGTATCTTTCGATACCTTAAGGGTACGGTTACAGTGGGCCTATGGTATCCTAAGTCAACATCATTTGACCTCATTGGTTACTCTGATGCTGACTTCGCTGGATGCAAGGTCGACCGTAAAAGTACGAGCGGCATGTGTCATTTATTAGGAAAGGCTTTAGTCTCCTGGTTTAGCAAGAAACAGAACTCTGTCGCACTATGCACAACAGAAGCTGAATACATCGCAGCTGGGCGTTGTTGTGCACAAATTCTGTGGATGAAGCAAACCCTTGAAGACTATAATCTATCTTTCATGCACATTCCTATATTCTGTGACAATACTAGTGCTATTAACCTGACTAAGAACCCTATCTGTCACTCACGCACAAAACACATTGAAATCAGACACCACTTTTTGCGTGATCATCAGCAAAATGGCCCGATTAACTTAGAGTTTATTGACACTGATCATCAGCTAGCAGATTTCTTTACTAAGCCATTATCCGAAGAGCGCTTCAATTTCCTTTGTCGTGAACTTGGAATTTTAGATGAAGCTGTCATAAATTAAAACTCACCTGCGTAAATATCGATTATATTATGATTCTCTTACGATGAACTTGCTATGGGTACAAGCCGAAAGGGCCCTTCTGACAATAAGGCGTAAAAGCCTAAGCGACACGGTGCACTAGTCCTCAGGACTACCGCTAGCTGGGATCCGGCCCCTGCAGCTAACCCATGGCAAATTCAAACTATTGAATTATAATATATTTCCTTGTTTATTATATGGTTCGTTTTGATTTATTATTGCCTACTTGATATTTTCTAAGTTCATTCTGATATTAGTATACCTCTCTATCTATTTGATTGATTCCATCAAGCTTTTATCCTCATTTCTAACTCCTCTTCAACACTTAACCTTTTTTTCTATCTTCTAGCCTATTTTTCTGTTCTGGAATACTGATCCAGAACTCGGGCCGAACTCTGCCCCTAACAGAGTTCGGGCCGAGTTCGGTCCCATTGTTCCAGCGTCGGGGACAGCCTCAGCCGTTTGATTATTTTCGATCGTACGGTCCAGATTCCCTCCGACCAAAGAAAACCCTCTCTTTATTTCGGGTTTTCATCTCTCTCCTTAATTCTTTCCTTTTTCTCCACCTCTCCAAACTTTTTCCTACAAACCCTAACCCTAGTTTTCTATCAAGAGTGCTCCATTACTCCTTAAAATCAAGGGAAAGGGGTTTCTCATCATTCTCTTCCACTGTTTGTTGTTGATTTGAGGTATAACTCCTTCTCCCTCTCTATTTCAAGTTCTCTATTTGTTTGCAAATGGCTCCTCGCTTGCCTAATCGTGGGAAGAGGATCCGAACCGAGGGTGCTTCCTCTTCGAATCCTCCTCCTCCCATTGAGCAAGTAGCTGAACAACAACCCATTCATCCGTTGTTCAACCCGCCTAGTTCCCACGATCCTAATACATATGACGATCGATTGTTTGTGTCGCTAGACGCATCTAACGAGTGGTTTAGCGACTTTCGGACTCGTCCGGTGTTCGGGGGACATCCTATAAATTTTACCATCTTTTCTCAATATGAATCATTGTTTCGTGATCTATGTTTGGATGAGTTAGTTGCCTCAAACTTTGTCATTTACCGTAGCGCCATCCAAATGTTTTATTGTAATTTGTCTCACGATGCGACCCACACCTATTCCCGGGTTGCCGGTATTGATATTGCTTTTGATGCTTATGAGTTGGGCGAGTATCTTGCACTTCAAGATCTCGATATTTGGGATAAGCTTGTGGAAGCTCGCCAATTCCAATTTGTTGGTGAAACTTCTCTTGAAGGTTTCAAGGAGGAATTATGTGCCCCTAACATAAGTCCTCGCAAACTTATGGCCAAGCACCTCAACCCGTATTTCTATGAACTTCATCGAATCATTTTCAACACTATCTTGCCAAAAGCTGGCTCCACCGATGAAGTCACATACTTTGAGATCTCCGCTTTATATCATCTCCACTTTGGTGTTTCTTTCAATCTTCCACGAACCATGATAGACTGGATGATTAACTGCAGGAAGAAACCACGAGCCTTGGTTTATGCCTCATATCTTCCTATGATTTTTCGTGCATTCCATATACCTTTTCTTGCTTGTCCTTTCTTGCCTGCTCCTGCATTCCTTTCCAAGGCACGACATCTTCAGGCAGTCGTCGCCTCTCTTGAGACTTCTGAGCAGTCTGATGATGAGGAGCCTGACGCCCCTCCACTCGGTCAGGATGCACCACCTCCACCTGCCACTCTTGAGTCTATTCAGACTATGCTCCGGGATCGTTTTGCTCTTGAGGACGATCGCTGGACTCAGATGGACTATCAGACTACCCTGCAGATGTGTGCCCTCAGCAACTCGCTGCATGATATCCGGTATTCCATGTCTCGTCACCCCTCTATACCCATTCCCATGGAGCGGGATCCTGGTCGCGCTGGATATCGCATTGACGACCCCTTGATCATGCGGTACCTGGATCCGGATGCTGCTATCGTGGACCCTAACTGCTCTTTTACTGATCATTCAGACTCTGCTGGGCCTTCTCGTGCTCCGTGATGGAGATTGGCTACTATCTGCTGTTGTTGCTGATGATGATCTTAGTTGATGCATTTTGATTTTTAGTTATTTAGTTTGTTTTTAGATTTATGTACTTGGATGTTCTAAAACTCTGGTTGTGTGTTTGACAATTGGTTCTATGTGATGACATTTTATGCTTATCGTAGTTTTATATTTTATGCTAGTGACACATTTTGATTATTCATATACTGTTTCTTCTCTGCTTGGTGTGGTTGCATCACTATTAATTGTCTATACTGCAGTTTCTATGCTATTCTTTCATCTGCAGTCTATATTGCTAAATGCCAAAAGGGGGAGAACTATGTATATTCTGGATATATTTGTGCTTGTTTGTGCTTTTTGGAAATATTATTTATCAGGCCAACAGGTTCAATGCATTATTTACGGGGGAGCTATTGCTTCTAGCTCAGCACCGTTCGCTGATTACAGGGGAGCTATTATTTCTAGCTCGGCATCGAATATGGGGGAGCTATGTTTCTATAATCAACTGTGTCCAGGTATGAATGTTGAATATACATATATTATTTTGCCAATTATCAATATGGGGGAGATTGTTGACACAAAGTCACAGTCAACCAAATATTGACAACATTGACTAAATAATATCTGTAATAATTCAATACGACACACGACGTCTGCATTAAGCTCAAGACAGACGACAGCTCAGCCTCCGCTTCTCAGTTAAATTTGAGTCTGTATTTTACACTTTCTTTGAGTCTAGACTAATGTAATCTGAGTCATGCTGAGCTCTTGAAACTTAGACTATAGCCTACCCAATAATCCCAAGCTCCACCAAACCAGAAATTGCCCAATGGTCCCCTTAGAACCACTCTGTGCTCTAGAGACAGAGTTCGGGCCGAACTCTGCCTCCACACAGAGTTCGGGCCGAACTCTGTCCCCTAGAAATCAGGAACCCTAATTTTAGGGTTAGCTGGTTGCTAGTTGTCCAACGGCCAAATATTTGAATTTTCCTACCCGAATTCTAGCCGAATTCTGCCTATAAAAACACTATAAATAGGGCATAAATTCTCTTATTTCAAATCATCCAATCTTCTCTTCTCTTCTCCCTTATAGCTCAAATAAGCCATACCCTTCCCATCTACTAGCCACAAGCCTCCTAAGTCTCGAGTGCTCAGCATCTCTCAGTTAGGACTCTTGTGCAAGAGTTGAAGAAGTCGCTTGGACAATTCCAAGCAAATCGCCACTGCGATACACTGTAAGAAGTTGACGTGCTCTTCTGAAGAAAAGGCACGGGTTGTAAACTACTATTTCACAAATAGTGGATTTAATCCTGAGCTAGAGTTTTCAGGCCTGGACTAGTCCTCCACGAGGGAAACCAGGTTAAAATCGCTGTGTTTGCGTATGCTTTCTTGCTCTTCATTTACTTTTCGTATTTTACTCTGATTATTCATAGATCGTAAAAGAGTTATTTTTTAATCGGTTATTTTCTACATAAACTCTATTCATCCCCCTCTAGAGTTGCCAAACTGTTCTTCAAATACTTTCTAAGTACTATTCTAAGAGCCAATAACAATCCCATTCGTTGATTCTTCCACTCAAAATTTTATTGTTTATTTTCCTGAATCCGACTCAATTAGCCATAGTTGAATTTTGATTGAATTTCGTGTCTATAAGCTCCTAACCTCCATCATTGAGTATTAGAGAAACGTTGAAGAACTGATACTACTTTTGGCTTGAATCAATCATTACGGTTCCTTCTTCCTATTTGATAATTGATCAATTTCCTTCCTTTGTGATTGAATCTCCTTAGTGGATAGGAAGTTGCTTGAATTTGAATTATCAAAATACTCCTTTGGAATTCCAATGAATAACTGTTGAGGAATATTCGATATCCTACTATGGCGTGGCAGCCGCGCACTGCAGCCATTTATCTGGATCATGGAAACTGTAGGTCCACTGCAGCCATCAGCGCACTGGCGAGGCAGGGGCTTTAAGTCGAAGTGATCTCAGGTATGTATAGGTTTCGAATATTCTCGAGATTATGTTCCTTGAAGTTGTTTTGTCCACGGGTAAAGTTTAGAAATTATTCGGTACCTATCATTCTTGAGTCACGGAGCCGAGAGTTCACTGCAGCCAGATGTACACTGGCGGGGCATGGATTTTAGGTGAAGTGATTCCGGATATGCATGAGTTCCGAATATTTTTAGACTAATTCATGATTAGCCTCCTATCACCATTGACAACTTTACCAGAATTTATCTTGATTTTCAACCATGACTCAAATTTAATCGTGCCTAGACAATTTCAATAGTTACGAGTAGATCGTGCCTAAATAATTTGAATCTATCGTGCCCAAATCATGTTCTAATCATGCCTAAGTAACTTAGATACTCAATTGATCATGATTTTGTTTTAGATCGTGTCAACTCTTTTTGACCTTCGATTCATTTCATGCCTAATTAATTATAATCATGCTGATTATCTTTAATCGTGCTTAGACTTTAAAATTGACCATGACTATGCCGTTGTTTTGGATCGTGCTAAATCTTCTAAATTTCTATTCAAGATCGTGCCTATATAAATTTACTATATCATTCTAATTGACTTTAATCGAAACCCTGACTATCCTTAGTCGTGATTAAAACTTAATCATGATTATATTAATTCACTCGTATCCCTATCTGTGCCTTGACGGATTATAATCATTATTGCATTGCCTTTAAATTACTTGGATTGTTTCTTAATCGTGCCAGATAGGTTCCTTCTATTGTAGTGCTTAGTTGATTATCGTGCCAGTTATTCCTAGTCGATTCATTTTGAAATTTCGAGGACGAAATTTTTGTAAGGTGGGTAGATTTGTAACTCTACTTTTCTTGAATAAATAAAATTGAGTATTTTTCCTATGATTTTATTTGAATTAATTTAAGACTTTATTTCTGATTCTCTTAACTAATCACTAATTATTATTAATAATTCTATAAATTATTTTTATATTTTATTTAAACTTATTGATTAATTTTCCTTAACTAATCTTTGATTATTCGGCCTATAGGCCAGCTAGACCCTTTCAGTCATTCGTTTCAAACCAGCCCGTCCTATTAAGCCCAGCCCAGTCAGCCTCTTATCTCTATAGGGCGCGGGTTCAAAACTCCAAACCCGATAACCCAATACCCATAAACCCGCATCCAATAGTTATATAACCGTTTCCTCCCCTAAACTCTCATTCTCTGTTTTAATTTCAAACTTTTCCATTCTTCCCTCCTTTGCTCTGCAGCTGCGATTGGGGAACGACGATGACGACGACATTAACGACGATGCTACCGAGACAACTCCGAAGCTTCCAGAGATCGTAACCGCCTAACCGTCCAGCGCTACCTCGCCTGCCCGTCCAACCGCCTCGCCACCTGACCGCTGCCCGCCCAACCGCCTGCTGCCCGTCGCCGTGCCTATTTAAAGACCCCCCACCTTCTCCTTCTTCCTCAATCCAACCACGACGAAGCCCTGCCATGCTGGTGACTGCCCTCTTCTTTACTCCTCTTTTCTTCTCCGTCCTCGTTGAGAGAGCTCGTGGAGCCGGCCATGGCTATCGGCAAGCTCTGCGTGCGTAGGAGTTTCATGTGCCATTGATCGACCATGGTGATCCGAGTTCCAAGCTTCATAGTGTGGGCGACGACGTGACGAAGAGCTGCTGCGTCGAGTCCATCGTCCTTCAAGTCCCTGCGGAAGTGATCGAATCAATGTAAGTTCCTTCTTCGTCCTCCGTTCTTCTTCTTTTTGATATTATTTGGATGAATTTCTTGGCAACATCGATTGTACGAATTGAACCGATTCTCTAGATTTTTGGTGTGGTGAGAACTCGTGGGTGAGTTCTTGATTAATCTTATGTATTTTCTCCAAATTTTGGAGTCGAGCCAATTCAAATTGAACTCACAGTTGCTTCCTCTGTTCTCGCGCATGACCTGCTCGACGAAATGCCCAGAAGGACGTATCGGCGAGCTGTGGACTCGGGGACACCATCATCGGACACTAAGGAGTGTCCCTGACTCTGTAAGAGCACAGGTATTTCTCTGATTGGTTTAACTAGGTCGTGTCGGGATTTGTAGTGAGAACGGGTGTTTAGTAACAGACCGTCCATGTCTGGCCGGAGTTAGGCTGTGTCCAGGAGAGGAGATCGGGTTCGAGCATATGGAAGGACCATCTGTACAATAGTTGTGTCGAGGACAATGGGCTCCGTGTCATTGTGATATTACGAGACACAGATATCAGAGTTAGTTCCAATGGAGTCATATATTCCAGAGTGTGTTTGATTTTCCAGCTAATATTTAGTAGCTGTTAGGTTATTTGAACCTTGACTGTTCCAGGTGAGTTCGAATTAGGAACACCAAGACTTGAACCATTGACCTATGTCTACATGAGTTGATGTCTAGGAAATGGGCCTTGGTTATAGAGTTTTGATACATTATGATGGGCTGGTCATTAGACTGTGGTGTTAATATGAAATAAAGGTTAAGTGGCATGTAGCAATTGAAATACTGGGTATGACCAGACCTTTGGAGTTTTCATAGAGTTGTTTGGGCCATAAGCTTTATGTTGTAAGCTAAAAGTTTGAATTGGTGGGACTTAGCCTACTTGGTAGTATTGAGGAATGGGTTCATAGTAATTATTGGAGTAAGGCTTTTGGAGATTTATGAAGTTTAATAGAAAATTATTTATTGGATTTCTATTAGGTTTTGGACTCGGAGCAATCTTGGACAAAATTCCGAAATCAAGGCAAGTACATGTACTCAGTATTACGACCATTGCATGTATTGCACTTACACTTGTTATCGTGTCATTTATTTTACTTGTTCTTGATCGATTGATTGCTTGCTTGCATTATTTCTCGTGTCGGGTGGGGGACATTCTAGAGACATGTGATGGACTAATATTGGACAAATCTTGCCTGATAGCATACTCTGTATGCCTGAGTCCATTTCATGCGTGACTGATAGCATTGTCGTCAGACATGCTTGATTATTGCGTGACTGATAGCATTGTCATTAGACATGCCTGATTATTCGTGACTGATAGCATATATATTTTATATGCCTGATTATATTAGTTCTTATATGTTGATAACGTCCAATTGCACATGTACACATAGTTAGTGCATATTTATATTATATTCCATTGTTTCTCTGTTCAGTTCTACTTGCTACATTGTACCATTCCATTGATCTTCCATGGTGAGTTTAATTGAGTTACATTATACTTTGCTCCTTTCCTGACTGGATCGTTGATTACAGGTGAGAGGGATATTAGATTGTCATGGCTGGCATTGGAGCTTACTTGATATTGAGACATTAGTTTCATGTATAGGAGATTGATTGAGTGTATTTGTTTACATGTTGTTGTATCATTTATATTTTACCGGCTTTGTACCCGGACATTCATGTATAAGTTGTAATAATTATATAGTGGATTGCTGTGATGGTTAGTATAGATTCCGTGATTAGATGCTGTGATGAGACACTCTCGTATTTATATGACTAGACGGCTCACTACCGCTGTCAACGACAGTGTAGGCCGGGCATGCATCGACCCGTACCCGATTATCCGGGAGCGGGGCATGGCATATCGTATCTTGAACTCAGTGACAATCAAGAACAGATATCCTCTTCCAAGGATAGATGACTTGTTTGATCAACTCAAAGGGGCATCCGTATTTTCGAAGATTGACTTGCAGTCATAATACGGTCAGGATACCACCAGATCAGAGTCAGAGAGCAGGACATCCCGAAGACGACATTTAGATCCAGGTATGTGCATTGGGAGTTCCTTGTTATGCCCTTTGGAGCAACCAATGCGCCGGCTGTATTCATGGACCTCATGAATCGTATTTTCATGCCTTATTTGGATCAGTTCGTGATTGTGTTCATAGAGGACATCTTGGTCTACAGTAAGAGTGAAGCGGAGCATGATCAGTACCTCAGAGTTGTCCTCTAAATTCTCCGAGAACACCAGTTGTACGCGAAGTTCAGTAAATACGAGTTTTGGCTCGATCGTATTTCATACTTGGGTCATATCATCACTAAAGATGGAGTAGAAGTGTATCCCCAGAAGATCGCGGCTATTGAGACGTGGCTGGTACCCAGCAGAGTTGCAGAAGTTCGCAGTTTTCTTGGCTTGGCCGGCTACTATCGGCGATTTGTTTCAGACTTTACACGGATTTTAGCACCTATGACCTAGTTAACCCGCAAGGATGTGCAGTTTGCTTGGACATCAGAATGTCAGGATTCTTTTGAGAAGTTGAAGCAAGGTTTGATGACCGCCCCCATTCTCACGCTTCTAGATAGGACCGGGGGATTCTCAGTATATTATGAAGCTTCAGACAGAGATTTAGGATGTGCTTTGATGCAGCATAGGAAGGTAATAGCTTGTGCGTCACGACAACTTCGTGATCATGAGAGGAATTAACCGACCTACGACTTGGAACTGGCAGCAGTAGTGTTTGGACTTAAGTTGTGGAGGCACAACTTGTATGGAGATAAGGTAGAGATTTTTACCGACCACAAGAGCTTGAAGTATGTGTTTACCCAGAAGGATCTTAACATGCGTCAGAGGAGATGGCTAGAGCTACTTGTGGATTATGACATCAACCTGCAGTATCATCTTAGGAAGGCCAACGTCGTTGCAGATGCGTTGAGCAGAAGAGCCGGAGTTTATTTTCTAACAACACAACCAGAATTGTTAGCAGATCTTCAGAAGATGGGTATAGAGGTTGTCCTTCCTACCAATGTAGCGTTGATGGCCAGTATGCAAGTTCAGTCCAGTATAGTTGAGAGGATCAAGTTGGCTCAACCCGCAGATTCTAAGCTTCAGCGGCTTAGGGCAGAATGTGTAGCAGAACGAAGACCAGAGTTATGTATCCATGAGGACGGTACACTTTGATATGCGAGGCAACTTTGTGTACCTAGTGGTGATATCAGACAGGAGATCATGGCAGAAGCTCACAGTTCTCAGTATTCGATTCATACGGGCGGTACGAAGATGTATCGTGATATCCAACAGCATTTTTGGTGGAATGGCATAAAGAGGGAGATAGCCCGATTTGTCTCTCGATGTTTAGTTTGCCAAGAAGTTAAAGCTGAACATAAGAGACCGGCTAGACTTCTTCAACCTTTACCGATCCCAGAATGGAAATGGGAGCACATTACCATGGATTTTGTAACTAGATTACCTAGATCCCCAACTGAAAGAGATTATATTTGGGTTATAGTTGACAGACTTACCAAGGTAGCGCTTTTTCTTTTCTTCAGGGTTGGTCAGTCGACGGATCAGCTAGCAGAGATGTACCTCGGGTAGATAGTCAAGTTGCATGGAGTACCGGTCAGTATTGTGTCCGACAGAGATTCGAGATTCACATCGCACTTTTGGCAGAGTCTTCAGAAAAGTTTGGGGACTCGTCTCAAGTTCAATTCAGCTTATCATCCGCAGACAGATGGTCAGTCAGAACGCACGATCCAGACTATTGAAGATAGGTTGCGGTCATGTACATGCGACTTCGGTGGTTCATAGGAAGATAACCTGCATCTTGTAAAATTCTCCTACAACAACAGTTTCCAGGCCAGTATTCAGATGGCACCTTTCGAGGCATTGTATGGCAGGAAGCGCAGATCCCCGCTAGCGTGGGATGATATAGGTGAGAGGCAGATGCTTGGACCAGAGATGATCACACGGACTATTGAGGTGGTCAGGCAAGTTAAGGATCATCTTCGAGTTGCACAAGATCGCCAGCGTCATTGTGCCGATTCTCATCGGCATTCCCTTGAATTTTCTATCGGCGACCATGTATTCCATAGGATCTCTCCTACTCGTGATATCATTCGTTTCGGCGTACGGGGAAAGCTTAGTCTTAGGTATATAGGGTCGTTCGATATTCTAGAGCGAGTAGGTGATGTGTCCTATCATCTCGCTCTTCTGCCGTCGTTACGTGAGGTACATGATGTCTTCCATATATCCTAATTGCGACGGTATATCCCGAATCCGAGTCATGTTCTTGATCATTCGGAATTGGTTGTTGGTACCAACCTTTCGTATGAGGAGAGACCCGTATCCATATTGGACCGAAGAGAGAAGATACTCAAGAATAAGACTATCAAGTTAGTCCGTGTTGCTTGGGGACATCACTCTTTGGGTTAGTCAATATGGGAGCGTGAGGATGATATCCGATCGCGATATCCCGACCTGTTTGACTCATAAGGTATAATGTCTTTCTTATGCCTTATGCCTTAATTCCTTACTTGCATGAATGATTGCTTGATTGATTGCCTAGTTATAACTTGCTTGTGATTAGTATAGCTTGCCCGACATCTCTAGCCTCTTGATTAAATTCTGAGGACGGAATTCTTTTAAGGTGGGTAGAGTTGTCACCCTCGGATTTCATTATACATATTTTGGTATACGTATCTCGGATCCATATTTCGACTTGTCCTGACTGGCTAGCCATGGGTTTTTTATTTGGCATGGGTTAGTTAGCATTTTCTGGTTTGTGTGGTTTATCTTGGCCTTGGCCTGCATCGGGTTTGGTTGGGTTCAGCTTGGTTGGGTTCTGTTTGAGTTAGCATGCAAACCCCTACCTACCACCATTCCCTATTTATTAAGCCACCAACCCTTCTCTCTTTTCATTCATTTTTATTTACTCCTCTTCTTCTTCCTCCCTTAACACTCTCTACTTACCAAGAGCTTAGGCAAGTGCAACTTGCTTCATGGAGGAACTCAATTTTGTTGTTCCATTGTCTTCCTCACAAGATTCTAAGACACTTTAGTACCAAGTATTTTTAATTCCCATGGTTAATTTTATGTAGATCTAAGTTTTAGCATTTTGATCTTCATGGTTTTGATCTTCCAAATTTGGTTGTTTCCGGAGATTAAGAGTTCCATATAGCAGGAATTTCGATCCTACGCAAGTTTGGCTTTTGAGTGGTTGGATTTCATCAAGTCTTGACCGAGATGGGGTTTCTTGAGTTCTTAAGTCCCTGGGCTGCTTGTTTCGGCCTTGGGGAGAAGAAGATCCTTTTACGTACACGTTTTATGTGCTCGTATAGTGTTTCCCCTTTTACGCACACGTTTTACGTGCTCGCATAGTGTTTCCCCCTTTACGCACATGCATTTGTATGCCAGCGTAGTCTCTTCTACGCCGAGTTCATTCGAGCTCTACGCAGGGGCTACTCCCGCTCGCGTAGAGTCTCGCGTGCGTAGAGTCTCACTCGGGTGCTCGCGTGCAGAGAGTCTCGCTCGAGTACTCGTGTGCATAGAGTGCCTGCATGCGTAGAGTGCCTGCTCGCGTAGAGTGCTTGCTCGTGTAGAGGGATCCTTCCTTGGTCTTGCTCGCGTAAAGCCATTTTTACACTCGAGGCCTCTTAGCCTAGCGTAGTTTTATTCGCGTAGAGGCTTTGAGCCCCTATGCGCACTCGTTTGCTCTATTGTTCTTGCACCTCTTGTCACGAACTTGATAACCTTGAATTGATTGATACGACTGGACTGTTAATTTTACATGGCATGGTATGACAAGTAACTGACATGACATGGCCTGACATGACAAGCAAGCATGATGGAAACTATTGGATGCTGTTGCGACGGCTAGCATGACATGACAAGAATGAATAGCCTGGACACCGTGGATGATTGTGTTTGTACAAATGAACCAGTACTGTCTTGCATCATGTCTAGGACAAGGATCCCTGAGTACCACGGTCAGGGGTACCTACTTAAACTTACTAAGGCTAATAACTAGAATAATCTAGTAGTCATGAAGAGATTTCCCAGCTACAGGCAATCCCGTTATCTGGGCGCCCCATCATGGGATTTGTAGCCTGCCGTCGAGTATGGCACATTTCCAGCACACTGTCATGTGTTGCACCCTAGAAGCTACTTAAGGGTACATGCATTTTCTGGACGATGTACCCACATGAACTCAACCCCTAATTGCGTCCGGATAACCTGGATGGTCTGCAGGACTTGTGGATGTTGGAACGATCTCATTACATCTTGCTAGTAACTAGGCATGTGATAACCCTAGTTAGTTAAAGTATCAAGCCGTACTTATTGCTTGGCCGTTAATGTTGATTGGAGTCTAGCCAGTCTAAGCCTTGTCTTGTTCTAGTACATAGCCATCTTGGAACATGATTGTTCATGCTTACCCCTATTATACTGACCTGAATAATTTCTCATCTTCTTGCCAGTTATTACCCTATTAATTTTATATCTTATTTACCTTTCTCATTTTATGATTCTGATATGCTGGTTTTAGTTCTTAAGTGAAGCCTGCTTTGTGGCACTTGCTCTTTCTGGGATCTGACCCAGCTGGTTTTGCGTGGCCAGATACCGCAGCGGCTCCAAAGGATCTCCCTACCTTCCAGCCAGATGGTGACCACCAGGCGTAACCCTGGAAACGAGTGGGTTATATTTTTGGCCCTCCCACTCTATTGTAAAAGTATTCTTTTGAGGCATTTAGCTGACGAGCACGTGTTAGCTCTACTGTACTTTACTTACTGTCTGCCTACGGGCTGTAGCATGATTAACAAATTCTAGGGTTGATCACGTATGACTGAAATTCTTGCTAGTCTTCACATTTTGTATGACTAGCTTCATGATCATCCAAATATGTAATATATGGGACGCCGTACTATTGTATATTTGGTGCTCTGACATCTTGTAAACTGCTATTACTTGCTTGAGATTGAGACACTAGGCTTGTTCATGATCATAAGAGACTGATGGCTTGTAGTTAAACCCTCATGTATCTAGACAACCGTGACCGTATAGCGAGGTGGGTTGCACTTTAATATACGCAGCTGGCTGTGTCTGCCCCCGCTCCCCAGTATTCTGGTTCTGGGGCGTGACACTATATCACATAGGACATGTACCCACTGTTCCTAATATTTTCCCAGTTAGTGGTCCTCCCTTGAACCAAAAGCCAGATGCCTAGTAGATTTCTCTTTGAACTAGTATCATAAAACTTTATGGTAGGATTGCAATACCATAACATGTATATATATATATATATATATATATATATATATATATATATATATATATATTGTCACACCCACTTTTTCATTTCAAGGGTATTTTGGTAATTTTAGATTATTTTATTTATTATTGAATTCATGCAATGATATGTGGGTTGGTTTGATGTCTGAGTAGTTTTGATGGGTTTGACTTAGCCAACCATGACCTAGAACCCTTAATGCTATATTATAATTAGATTTATTATCATTAGAATTAATTTAGATTTTATTAGTTAATTTTAGAGTGATTAATTAATTTTTTAAGCCATTTTTCTAATAGCCTTTTTAAAGCCTTTTTGACTTGGGCTTTATTAGGAACCTAGGGAGCCCAAGTCCATGCATCTAACCTAACCCTAATCCCCTATGCATGGTCGGCCACAGCAGTACCCTTCCCCTCTCTCATTAATTTGTGAAGCATAGCCTCCACAAGTGAAACCCTAAAAAGTTCTCCTCCTCCAAAATTCTAGTTTCATCATCTGGAGACTGTTTCTCCCCAAACGAACTCCATTGCACTTGTCTAGAAGAGGAGGATTTTCGGGAGTATTACTAACGAGGAGGCGTAGGCATTTGCTTGAGGGGAATCGATCGACACGGCGTTCGAAGAGTTTCGTTTATTGGGTTCTCGACACTCAATAGGTAAACCCTTTTCTACCATAGTTATTCTGAATTTTCTTTCATATTTGCATCCATATAGGTACCCTAGACTTGCCCATAAAGTTTGGTTAAGTTTCGAGTTCGTTTGGTAGCGGTATCGGACATGTGTCGACCCGTCAAGACACGTGTTCCATGAAAAGCCGCTAAGAAATGAAGTTGCCGTTTTTCGATTATGTCTTCACGAACATTTAGATAATATTATTTCTATAGACTTTCGTGAAGACGGATCGGAAATCGACGAGTTTTTCAGCATCGTTTTGGGCATCGGACGGACGTGCACCTATCCCGTGCACGAGGCCGTGCATGCCCTGCCGTCAGCGTGTTGTATCTCGATGCACAGACGATATTTTTGCCTAAAATTTCTTGAGCACGTGGAGGAAACCTCTGCCCACATGCTCTAAAAATTTCAAGGCTTTTCGTTGAGCGAGCGCAGAGAAATCTGGCGTGCATCGTTCAGCCCGTACAATGCGCTGTACTGAAATTTGTCGCTGAAACGGACTTCATACGCGCTGCCGACGCGACGATGACCCATTCCAGGACCTGGGACGCGTAGACCTATACCCAGACTACCCAGGGGATCAACCCTAAGTCGTGGCGTGGCCCGACGAGCGAGTCACGAGGATCGAACCGCGCGCACGAGGGCACGCACGGGCGCACGTGCGCAGCAGGCCGCACGTCGTACGGGGCTGCGTGCGTCGCCTCGGTGCGATGTGTCACTGTGTTGTCATGTCCTAGACCTAACTCGGGACCCCCTAGCTACGTGCATGAGCACCGGGCTTCTCGTTGTGTGTGCGACGCTCAATCGAGCGAGAACGCACGTATAAGTGCACATTGACACGCGGTATCAGGTTTTTTTCGATACGTAATCTATGGACACAACACGGACACGATTTCGAACCCGGAGTACCCGAGCACATCACGTGGGTTGAGACCAACATGTATGCCTAGTTTTGTAGGTTGATTTGTTGTATTTTGCATTTTGGGTCGTGTTGTCGAAATTGAGTTTTTCGGGTTCAAAGTTTTAGATAGAAATGTGTTTTTTCGATTCTTTGACTTTTAATCTGTATTTTCTGTTTGTCAGTTCATATATGATATTTAGAACTCGCGGGAAGTGATTCACAGAATTTTGTACCTATTTAATTGGTATTTTCAAGCATATGTGAGTTTTCTACTTGTAGGCTTAAATATATATAAGTAGTATATATATATATATATATATATATATATATATATATATATATATATATATATATATATATATATATATATATATATATATATATATATATAGTTATATATATATATAGTTATATATGCGCTGTTTTGGAACGTGGTTCAATTTTTCCAGATTCTTGAGTCTCTTCGGATTGAGAGATCGACCCGTTTTCTCACAAGTGCATCCCTATACATGTATATATAATATATATACCTGTGCATAGCCTACATATATGTAAGTTTATATATGTAAATACTTGTGTAATATAGTTTTGAGTAGAAATTGATTTGGGGCTGTTTGATTCCAGAATTCTGGAGTCTAACAACAGCCCGTATTTTTCACACCACCATTATTCCTATATGGTATATATATGTGTGAGCACCCTAAATTTTGGGTTGATTTTTTTTTTTTATTTTAATTTTCTGATTGAGGGTAATTTTGAAATTTCGTGTTTATAATTATTTTAATAATGATATTTAATTCATGATATGATTTTTGGTGATTTTAAATCATTTTAACATTATTTAAATCAATGACTTGTGGTTTTAACGTTTTGCTAGTGAAACCCTAGAGACTGTTTGACCTAGAGCCTAACCATGTGATTATGATATTTTAATGTCATTTTTGGCCTAAGGATATTTTTGCATTTGACCTCTTTGAATTATTTTAATATTATTTTATTATTTATGATATTGTTTTGGGGTTATTTGAGTCGGGTTCGAATTTCAACTCAATCCGACTTGAAACGGGGACCTGGGGGTAGTTTGACTCTAGTGGGACCCGCACACTAGTTAGGCATGGCCCACATGATATTAATTTTAGTCCATATGATAGAAATATTTTAGTTAGAGGTTAGACTAATTATTATGGATAAGGTTAGTGTGATTAGAGACTTTAGAATGACTAATTTAGCCCCAACCAATTAGCCCTTTCCTAATACTCATAGAATAGGTTAGTAGGGGCTTTTGGACTTTTCCTAATAGGACAAAACCACCTTTATGGCCAGCCACAATAAGGATAGGGTTGAGCCTCCCATTTGTCATTATCCATTTATTTTTCTCTCTCTTGTTCTTCCCCAAATTCCTAGAGAGCAATCCCTAGCAATTTCTCCACCAAATCCTTCTATTTCACCACTAAATCTTCTTCTTTCCTTCTCCATTCTAGCCAAGGAGGAAGCTACCCAAGTTTGGAAGGATTCAGAGCTCATTCGTGTCCTTTTGGAATCTCTACGTGTCGGTGTCGCTCCGCGAAGGTTTTTCTTCGATTCGATCTACCGGGAGGTATAAATCCTTTCTCCTTTTCATTTTCTCATGCATATAGGTCTATTTTGAACCCATAGGAATGACCCCCATGGTTGTATCTCCATTTGTGTCCATTTTGTGTCCATTTGGAGGTCATAGGAGTGTCCTTTGTGTTGTGGATGTGTTCATGTTACATATATAGATTTATATATATATATATATATATATATATATATATATATATATATATATATATATATATATTGTAATGAGAGTGTATCTATATTTATATATGTAATAAATGGTTCATGATGATTATATAATCAAGTTTTTGAGTGTGGTTCCTCATATTATTATTGCTATTATTGTTGTGGATAATTAGGATATATATTGTGTATTCTTTTGGCTCAAACTATCTAAATCCGTCATGATTTTTATCCACGTTTTTAATTTCAGCCCTAACTTCGAAATGTCATAACTTCTAGCTCAAAGCTCGGTTTATTCTCCCATTTTTTTTTAAAAGAAGCGTATTGAAGTTAGATTTCCAAAAACATGTATTAATAGGCCTAATTCTTTCTGTAACTTTCTGGAGAATTATTTGAGTGTCAGCTGTACGAAAGACAAATGCGTTCTCGGTGTTTTCGCGATTCCGGGAGTTTTTCGGAAACGAAAACGCGATCCGTTTAAAGTTTCGGAAAGCTAACACATAGATCTATAACATACTTTAATCCTAGAATTTAATTCATACTGAGTTGGTACAGTATTGATTATAAGTAGGAGTTACTATTCGGCATATGCATTTTGTGCACCCTTGTGTGTAATATAATGTTCTATTTAATTTTAACCCATGTTAATGTATATACATTATGTAACTAAATAGAGAATGCAAGCATGAGTAAATGGTTAAATAAATGATGTATGTGGTGTAAGTATCCTATCTAATGTAAGCATGTATAAGTATGGCTTGTAATGAATATGTAGGTTCCATAGTATGTAATGTATGGTGCATATAGTAGTGCAAGAAAATAAATGAATGATGAATGAATGCAAGCATGAATGTAATGTAATAATAGATGTCATGTATGCAATATACAAGTTAATGAGATGTAATGTTCTATGTTAACACAAATCCTATATTACCTCATGTACCCCATTACACTATATTGACACTACCATACTTGACACATTGTTCACTTACACTTTGACACTCTTTGATATGTATACACTATGTATGCCCATTTAACCCTCACTTGCCCCTTTGCCATATTCACATACACACACATATCCTCTTAAATAAGTATTTATGAATATAGTTAACTTAGCTATGTATGTATATTATATATATGTTAGCATATTGTGTTGTAATATATAAGTTTATATAACCATTTGAAATGCCATGATTATAGACCTAATGTTGAATACCATATATGCATGTGTATATATGTGTAAACATATATAGCTTAAAGTAATAGATTATCTAGTGTATATCCAATGTGAATTCTTGCCTATTTGAGTATTGAATAATTGTATGCTATATAGAGTTGGGTGTATGTTGGCTTGTATAGCCTTGTATTGATGTGTGCTTGCTAGGATAGTCTTGGTTAGGCCTAGTAAGACTTGCTGGGTTAGGACATGACCTAGTTTGACTAGTACAGTTGACCAGAGTTGACCAAGGGTTGACTTTGGCCTAGTTTGACCTAGATTCATGTAGAATGCACTGTAGTGCTTTATATTACCCTTCTGGACATGTTGTGACTTGTGCTGTTCTAATTAGGAGCCAGACACCTCTCCTCGGACAGTATCTTTACCTGGGAGATTCAGATATCAGACGAGTACATTCTCTGATCTTTTCATACTTACCTGGATTATTTTCTTGCTCTAGATTACTCTACTTGATGCTGACACGTATCTTCACGGATTAGTACTATATGGATCCTTTTCTGAGATGTTATCCCTCTACGGGTGCATCGGGTATTTCATGTTCATGTACTTTATCATGTGTATCAGGTACTCCTTGTACTCGTACTAGTTCATGTTTTTACATATTCTCATGTGCTTCATGTGCTTCATGTGCTTTCATGTGCTTTCATGTGCTTATCATGTGCCTCATGTACTACTCATTACATGAGTTCACGTATCTTAGCTGTATTCATGTGCTTATAACATAACTTAAACGGATCCTTGTGTATTGATTGGGGCGGGGTGAGTAGAATTGGTTATGTGATCACTATCCCCAGTAGCTGTATTCATGTGCCTCCTTATTTGTATTCATGTGCCTCCAAGCCGTTTACATAACCATTGTGCTCTAAATCACGTAGCCACTTATTGTCTCTACTATCATGTATTTACTTTCAGTTACAAAATATCTCCTGTTTACTCGTACTTCCTATTCAGCACTTCCTGTATTTTACTCTATTGCATGATTTATACTCCTAACCTGCTATGAACTGTTTTAGAGATATGTGCTCGTTCCCGTCCTGACTGGATATGTTAAAAATTTTACAGATAGCTTGAAGGTGGCCTGCTAGCCTAGAGGAGACACATTAGAGGTTGATTAGTTAGCTATTTTCAGTTGTCTGGAGTTGTATTTAATTATGGATTACTGCATCTGAGTTTTGAGATTTGAGATGTATTTCTGGGTTATGTATCTTAGACACTTAGACTTCTATCTCCTGTATCTCTTTTGGATTTCATGTTTTATCTATCATCATTATCATGCTCTACCTTAGATGTGATTGAGTTTACATTCTGCTGTGTCACCCTCATTCGGGGAGTATAAACTGTTTAGTCTTATATTGTTAGATGCATTGAGACCTAGGACAGCGTTCTACCGCCGACACTGCGACGTAGGCTGGGCGTTGTTAAGTTCTCGTGCCCTAACCCTAGGGTGCGGGTCGTGACACGTTTTTAGTGGTGGCCCATGCAGGTCGAGTTTGTGTAGTGGTATTCGAACTAGAGTACCACTACAGCATGCAGTAGGATTAGGATATATTTTGAAGGTACTCAATCACAAATAGAAATCCTTGAGAGATTTCTGGGACGACCCTTGAGAATCTTGTTTAACTCCGATTTGAAAACTCTTTTCTTTTTTCTTGATTTGATTTATCTTTACTTTCTGCTATTGAATTTGATTTTGATGGATTATTATTGAATTTGAGTTTGTATTTATTAATTTTGATGAAGATTGTTGAAATTTGAATCTTGATGTTAGCTATAGCATCCGAGTTTATAGTTATATGATTTGAAAGATTTTGTTCATTTCTGAATTTTGATGTTCGTTGATAAATTTGATATTTTTTTTTTGTATTCATTGTTGATTTAATTTAATTTTTGGCAAGATGAAATTATATGGGCTAGGTCATCTAAGTTATGGAAATCTTGTCTTCTATAGTCACATTAGCCAGCATGGTGAGGACATATAGTCTGATTTTGGATATATTTCTCGGGTGTGGAAATTTAAGGTTTTCGCAGCCAAGCTAGCGGCATCGCGAAAATGTTAAATACCATGATTCTAGAGGTATGTGCATAAGTCAAGGACTCTGTGATTATCGTAGCCTTGCTCACTAGTATGACGAGGATTTAGAGTACCATGATTTTGGATAGACGCATATGATTATCAGATTGTACCTTAAATATTTTTGAACATGTTTTTGCTACTTTTGTTTCAGTCATTCAAAAAAAAGAAGAAGGAATTATTGTTGTTTTGTTTTGTTTTGTTTTGTTTTGTTTCTCATTGTTTACTTAAGATGTAGTTTTAGCTATTTTTATAAACCTTGTGTAACTTCTTACAAAAATTTATTTCTTCTTAATACAATAAACCAATGATTTTGCTAGGCCTTATTTTGGATTTGGTATTATAATTCTTGTTTCAAAAAAAATGGGTCCCTCTTTTAAATAGATAAGCAGAACAGATTCTATTATCATTCTTTTTCTGCCAATATTTTTACTACCATCATTCCTTGTCTTATATACCTATCCTGATTATATCAATTCCCTGTCTCATATATAATTCTGTCAGCTATACCTGGAAAACTCTTGAATCTTTATATCATTTTTTATCTGAGAAATGTTGAGAAAGTGATATAAATCATCTAGTTCAGAAATGATGTAATTGGTTATCATATGATGATTTTGTAGGAATCAGAGTGTTCGATGTCAAATATGAAAAATTTAAAATGGAGATGTGGTAAAGGTTTAAAATGAAATCGATGGATAAATGTTATCAATTTAGAAACAATCACAGAAAGTGGGTTATGAATAATTCATGGATGTATTTCAAAACTAATGAGGATGTTTAAGGTCAACCTAGTTTTGAGAACTTAAAAATCTTTGTTATTGATTCTTGGAAACTATTACAAGGCTATGTAGAAATTTAGAGATGGAAAGGAGAATTTAATCGAATAAAATGATTATGCGAAATTGAACTAGATATTGTAAGATGGTGACTAGAGACAGAGAGAACACAAGGATTTTACGTTATAGAAATTATTTTAGATGATTGGAAGAAAATTGTAGAATTCAAAAAAAAAAATATTTGAAGGTGAACGTTGAAGAAAATATGAAGGTTGATTTATAAAAAAGAATAAATTTTGTGTGACTAGTGGTATTGGAGTTTAGTGAATACGAGACTCGATTTAAACAAGTCCAAGGATTCCATAAACTGGATTTAGAGGTTTCGGATCTACTTTAAAACGAGGTGACGGAATTTGAAATTTTGATTAAATGAATAAGTGTTGACTCCAAGAAAGAGGGGTATGTTTCATGGAAAATGTTTTGGAACTTAAAGATTTTGTCTATGGTGATTGTGGTAAAGGTTTAGATGACTGAAGGTTATAAAATTTCGATGATAGTTATATAGAGGTTGATTTTCATATTGGGACTTGTGAGAAAAAAAAGAATATGGTTTAGCAAATGATAAACTGATAGTCTTAGAGAGGGATGATTTGCTGACTTCGTATGAAATCTTTTCCTGTTTTCCCTAAAAGGGGTTTTTCAATATCATTGAATTCTAGTTTCCTTAATCCGACCAAATCGACTTCGATTATATTTTCTTATCATATTTATATCTTGGGTTGTACTTAATTGAATTAAATTTGATTGTGACCTGAATCTCTATCCTTGTATGCTCGATCTCAGACTTTGTTGAACATGTCCTCCATATTGCCTAAATCTTGATTTTCCCCAATTTGATCAACTTAGATCGTATCAAGACTAAATATTCTTAATACGTATTGTGATTGGAAATTTTCCGTGGAATTGGTTTTCATTCCTTAACTTTGATTTTGATTTTTTTTTTCTGAACCCTTTAAAGATAATGGGTAGTTACTTTTCTTTATTCTTATGATAAGTATCAGTTTTCATATAGGATGGTAGACTGCCTTACAGTTTTGATGGTTTGTTGTTTTTGTAACTTTTGTTTAGCACCCTAGATTGCTTGTGTGTTTTGATACCCTATGACCGTTTTGGTTTAGCATGACTAGAATACCTAGATGAGACTTTCACTACCACCGTTGTCATGACCCTGTATGTCGTCCTTTTGATGGTATGATTTATTTAAGTTCTGGGATTTGATTGTGGGGGTTTGACCTAGAAGGATTACGAACATTTTAATTTCGAGGACGAAATTCTTATAAGGTGGGTAGGATGTGAGCACCCTAAATTTTGGGTTAATTTTTTTTCATTTTATTTTAATTTTCTGATTGAGGGTAATTTTGAAATTTCGTGTTTATAATTATTTTAATAATGATATTTAATTCATGATATGATTTTTGGTGATTTTAAATTATTTTAACATTATTTAAATCAATGACTTGTGGTTTTAACGTTTTGCTAGTGAAACCCTAGAGACTGTTTGACCTAGAGCCTAACCATGTGATTATGATATTTTAATGTCATTTTTGGCCTAAGAATATTTTTGCATTTGACCTCTTTGAATTATTTTAATATTATTTTATTATTTATGATATTGTTTTGGGGTTATTTGAGTCGGGTTCGAATTTCAACTCAATCCGACTTGAAACGGGGACCCGGGGGTAGTTTGACTCTAGTGGGACCCACACACTAGTAGGCATGGCCCACATGATATTAATTTTAGTCCACATGATAGAAATATTTTAGTTAGAGGTTAGACTAATTATTATGG
This sequence comes from Iris pallida, assembly GCA_029216955.1. Taxonomy (NCBI): domain Eukaryota; kingdom Viridiplantae; phylum Streptophyta; class Magnoliopsida; order Asparagales; family Iridaceae; genus Iris; species Iris pallida. Next base: position 3,794,242 of record JANAVB010002398.1, read on the forward strand.
ATAAGGTTAGTGTGATTAGAGACTTTAGAATGACTAATTTAGCCCCAACCAATTAGCCCTTTCCTAATACTCATAGAATAGGTTAGTAGGGGCTTTCGGACTTTTCCTAATAGGACAAAACCACCTTTATGGTCAGCCACAATAAGGATAGGGTTGAGCCTCCCATTTGTCATTATCCATCTATTTTTCTCTCTCTTGTTCTTTCCCAAATTCCTAGAGAGCAATCCCTAGCAATTTCTCCACCAAATCCTTCCATTTTACCACCAAATCTTCTTCTTTCCTTCTCCATTCTAGCCAAGGAGGAAGCTACCCAAGTTTGGGAAGATTCGGAGCTCGTTCGTGTCCTTTTGGAATCTTTACGTGTCGGTGTCGCTCCGGGAAGGTTTTTCTTCGATTCTTTCTACCGGGAGGTATAAATCCCTTCTCCTTTTCATTTCCTCATGCATATAGGTCTATTTTGAACCCATAGGAATGACCCCCATGGTTTTATCTCCATTTGTGTCCATTTTGTGTCCATTTGGAGGTCATAGGAGTGTCCTTTATGTTGTGGATGTGTTCATGTTACATATATAGATTTATATATATATATATATATATTGTAATGAGAGTGTATCTATATTTATATATGTAATAAATGGTTCATGATGATTATATAATCAAGTTTTTGAGTGTGGATCCTCATATTATTATTGCTATTATTGTTGTGGATAATTAGGATATATATTGTGTATTCTTTTGGCTCAAACTATCTAAATTCGTCATGATTTTTATCCACGTTTTTAATTTCAGCCCTAACTTTGAAATGTCATAACTTCTAGCTCAAAGCTCGGTTTATTCTTCCGTTTTTTTTAAAAGAAGCGTATTGAAGTTATATTTCCAAAAACATGTACTAATAGGCCTAATTCTTTCTGTAACTTTCTGGAGAATTATTTGAGTGTCAGCTGCACGAAAGACAAACGCGTTCTCGGTGTTTTCGCGATTCCGGGAGTTTCCGGAAACGAAAACGCGATCCGTTTAAAGTTTCAGAAAGCTAACACATAGATCTATAACATACTTTAATCCTAGAATTTAATTCATGCTGAGTTGGTACAGTATTGATTATTAGTAGGAGTTACTATTCGGCATATGCATTTTGTGCACCCTTGTGTGTAATATAATGTTCTATTTGATTTTAATCCATGTTAATGTATATACATTATGTAACTAAATAGAGAATGCAAGCATGAGTAAATGGTTAAATAAATGATGTATGTGGTGTAAGTATCCTATCTAATGTAAGCATGTATAAGTATGGCTTGTAATGAATATGTAGGTTCCATAGTATGTAATGTATGGTGCATATAGTAGTACAAGAAAATAAATAAATGATGAATGAATGCAAGCATGAATGTAATGTAATAATAGATGTCATGTATACAATATACAAGTTAATGAGATGTAATGTTCTATGTTAACACAAATCCTATATTACCTCATGTACCCCATTACACTATGTTGACACTACCATACTTGACACATTGTTCACTTACACTTTGACACTCTTTGATATGTATACACTATGTATGCCCATTTAACCCTCACTTGCCCCTTTGCCATATTCACATACACACACATAGCCTCTTAAATAAGTATTTATGAATATAGTTAACTTAGCTATGTATGTATATTATATATATGTTAGCATATTGTGTTGTAATATATAAGTTTATATAACCATTTGAAATGCCATGATTATAGACCTAATGTTGAATACCAATATATGCATGTGTATATATGTGTAGACATATATAGCTTAAAGTAATAGATTATCTAGTGTATATCCAATGTGAATTCTTGCCTATTTGAGTATTGAATAATTGTATGCTATATAGAGTTGGGTGTATGTTGGCTTGTATAGCCTTGTATTGATGTGTGCTTGCTAGGATAGTCTTGGTTAGGCCTAGTAAGACTTGCTGGGTTAGGACATGACCTAGTTTGACTAGTGCAGTTGACCATAGTTGACCAAGGGTTGACTTTGGCCTAGTTTGACCTAGATTCATATAGAATATATTGTAGTGCTTTATATTACCCTTCTGGACATGTTGTGACTTGTGCTGTTCTAATTAGAAGCCAGACACCTCTCCTCGGACAGTATCTTTACCTGGGACATTCAGATATCAGGCGAGTACATTCTCTGATCTTTTTATACTTACCTGGATTATTTTCTTGCTCTAGATTACTCTACTTGATGCTGACACGCATCTTCACGGATTAGTACTATATGGATCCTTTCTTGAGATGTTATCCCTCTACGGGTGCATCGAGTATTTCATGTTCATGTACTTTATCATGTGCATCAGGTACTCCTTGTACTCGTACTAGTTCATATTTTTACATGTTCTTATGTGCTTCATGTGCTTTCATGTGCTTTCATGTGCTTATCATGTGCCTCATGTACTACTCATTACATTAGTTCACGTATCTTAGTTGTATTCATGTGCTTATAACATAACTTGAACGGATCCTTGTGTGTTGATTGGGGCGGGGTGAGTAGAATTGGTTATGTGATCACTATCCCCAGTAGCTGTATTCATGTGCCTCCTTATTTGTATTCATGTGCCCCCAAGCCGTTTACATAACCATTGTGCTCTAAATCACATAGCCACTTACTGTCTCTACTATCATGTATTTACTTTCAGTTACGAAATATCTCCTGTTTACTCGTACTTCCTATTCAGCACTTCCTGTATTTTACTCTATTGCATGATTTATACTCCTAACCTACTATGAACTGTTTTAGAGATATGTGCTCGTTCCCGTCCTGACTGGACATGTTGAAAATTTTACAGATAGCTTGGAGGTGGCTGCTAGCCTAGAGGAGACACATTAGAGGTTGATTAGTTAGCTATTTTCAGTTGTCTGGAGTTGTATTTAATTATGGATTACTGCATCTGAGTTTTGAGATTTGAGATGTATTTCTGGGTTATGTATCTTAGACACTTAGACTTCTATCTCCTGTATCTCTTTTGGATTTCATGTTTTATCTATCTTTATTATCATGCTCTACCTTAGATGTGATTGAGTTTACATTCTGCTGTGTCACCTCCATTCGGGGAGTATAAACTGTTTAGTCTTATACTGTTAGATGCATTGAGACCTAGGACAGCGTTCTACCGCCGACACTGCGGCGTAGGCTGGGCGTTGTTACGTTCTCGTGCCCTAACCCTAGGGTGCGGGTCGTGACATATGTGTGTGTGTGTGTGTGTGTGTGTGTGTGTGTGTGTGTGTGTGTGTGTGTGTGTGTTTGTGAGTATGTGAAAGTCTATATATTACATATTTGCTTTTGGTTGATAGAATATAGTTTATGTGTGTTTGTATGTTAGTTTTTGTAACCATTGGAGTATTGGGACAGATTAGGATCCAGCCAAAGACCTTAGCTTAGTCGAGTTGACCGATAAGTTGACCAAGTTGACAAAAGTCAACTTTGGGTCAAACTTGATCCAATTCAACCCAAACGAACTTAGAATGTCCTAGAAACTTGTGTGTGACCTAAAAATTAGTAAACGAACTATTTGACCTTGAGTTGACCAAGGCTTGACTTTGACCTAGAAGGACCTAGAATCATATAGAAGTCCATTGTAGGCATCCCTTATGTTATATTAGACCTTGTTGTGACTTGTGGTTGTTTTAAATAGGTTTACATCACTCCAGTATAGTTACACATCCTCATCGGCATCTCAGATTGTCAGGCGAGTACATTCTCTGACCGTTTCATTCTTGCTTGGACATATTTACTTGTTATAGACTAGTTTACTTGTTGTTGTCACGATATATCACTGATTAGTATTATATGGATCTCTTCATGCGATGTTATCCCCTCGGATACATCGAGTATATTATATTTATGTACTTTATCATGTGCATCTTCTACTCATTGTATTCGTACTTATTCATGTATACTCATGTGACATTCATGTGCACTCATGATCATGTGAGCCTTTATGAATATTCCAGTGTGCATGTGGACTAGCTATCCATGTGACACACTACTTTTATGTGCAATAACATAACCTGGACATATCCTTGTGTACTGATTGGGGCAGGGGGAGTATTTATTTGGTTATGTGATCTATACCCTTTTCATGTGCAACTCCAAACTAGATTTAAGTCATGTATAACCTAAGCCAGTTTACATAACCAGATTGTGCTCTACATCACGTAGTTAGTTCAGTTCTATTATTATATCCTGGATATTTATTTCCATATATCATGTTCTCTCTTTTATAGTCTTATTTCCTTATCAGCAGTTCATTTATATTATTCTATAGCTTATTTCATATTTTCTATCATGTTATGAACTGTGTGAGAGATATGTATTCGTTCATGTCCTGACTGGACCTGTTGAAATATTACAGATGATGAGGATTGCTGCGACACTTACTACGGAGCAGGCCTAGTTGACACAGGTAACTTGGACCCTCAGCAGGATCCAGTAGGTGCTGGGGACTTGCCTTGAGATTAGATTAGACTTATATTATCATTTAGTTATGAGACTTTGTGGTTGTATTGAGACTTGTTATGGTGTGGTTTTACACCGGGATTTATATTTATATTATTACTCTCTGTGGTGATTATCTTTCTTCCATTCTATCTTAGTTATTGTGATTGAGTAGTACCATTTATATATTATTCTCCATTCAGAGTATTTCCTAGATTGTGTTAGATGTTGGACCCAGGACATGGTTCTACCGCCGACATTGTGGCGTAGGCTGGACATACCCACGTCTCGTGCCCTTACGCTGGGTGCGGGTCGTGACACGTTTTTAGTGGTGGCCCATGCAGGTCCTCCAATCACAACTAGTGTGATTTCGTAGTGGTACTCGAACTAGAGTATCATTACTGCCTGCAGTAGGATATAGAATATAAGTTAAGATACTCAATCACATTAGAAAAACTCTTATCTAACTCTTGCTGTTAATTATCTTCTTTTGAAAACAACTGTCCTCCTTTGATGATTTCACTTCTTTTTCTGTAATTGATTCCTTGTTTGATCTGTCTTCAGGATGGTGGAGACACGATCGCAGTGCTCTGGTCTTAGGGATATCGCTGAGAGGTCTGCTACTTCTCGCCCGACTCAGCAGGACCCAGGGACACAGTACCTCTCATTCCAGCTCAGGTGGGCCCGTCTACAACTTTTGGGGGTGCTCCTTCACCGGTTCCGAGGACTACCTTAGGAGTTCAGGGAATGCTACTACCACCGCCCCAGGGGACAGTTGATGTTGCACAATTCTTCGCCTTTATGCAGCAGATGATGGAGACGCTGCGATGCCAGACAGAGGACATGAGGCAGGGTATTGACAATGCCCATCATTTAGCGATGGTGGCAGTAGAGAAGGTGGCTGCCCAACCCCAAGAAGGGCAGATCCAGCCATACCAGTCGAGGACTCCAGGTATTCAGGATTTTCGGAAGATGAGGCCGCGAAACTTCAAGGGTACCGAGGGTATCCTATATGCCGACGACTGGATCGAGCATATAGAGGAGATCTTCCGTCTCGCAGAGATACCGGCTAGACTCAAGGTGGAAGCAGCGGGCAGTCAGATGCAGGATCTTGCCCGCACTTGGTACCAGACCGACCCCAGGGTTGGTACTACGGGGCAAACTTGGGAGGCTTTTAAGAAGCTTTTCAAGGAGAAGTTCTTCCTCGACACCGTACTTGGCGCGTTGGAGATGCAGTTTGAGAACCTGGTTCAGGGGAACCACACAGTCGAGGAGTACGCCGGAGAGTTCTGCCGTCTGGGTAGATTTGTGGAGGTCCTTAGCGAGACATCGAAGGCTAGGAGGTTTAGGAAGGGCTTGGTTAAGGAAGTCAAGTCCTTAACCAAGAGAAACAGAAATGCTACATTCGAGAAGATTTTGATGGGAGCTATGGCAGCGGAGGATGATCTAGAACTGAAGACAAAGAGAGGTCGAGATTCACACGAAGCCAGTGGCAGTGGGGGCCTAGCCAAGAGGCCTCACTATCAGCAGCAGCAGCATCAGCAGAAGCCATTTCAGCAGAGACAGTTTCAGCAGGCACCGAGACAGCAGCAGACCATTAGTTCCACCTTTTGTAAGAAGCCGGGGCATATAAGGAATAAGTGCAGGAAGAGGCTCGGCAAGTGCCTACTTTGTGGTGCAGTAGACCACCAGTTGAGGGATTATCCCATGGCTGCGGGACGTACAGCTCAGGGGACAAGAGCCAAGGCCCCAGTAGTGTAGCAGAAAGGACCACTGCTGACCCAGCAGCAGAAGTTCATTCAGCACCAGCAACGGGCCAGAGGAGGTCAGCAGGTGTGAGCTTTCGCCATAGCAACTGAGGAGTCCGAGCCAGTAGGAGATCTTATAGCAGGTTCTGTTCTTATCGACTCTTTTTCCGCATTCGTATTATTTGATTCGGGTGCTTCCCATAGCTTTATGTCTGTATCATTTGCCATTAGATACCACCTTTCTTCTGAACCATTGCCTAGGACTTGCAAGATCATGATTGGGGGTGGTATTATCCTCGTCCGTGATGTTTGCAAGGATCAAAGAGTAGTTTTGGGAGGCCAAGAATTGGATGTGAATCTGCTCGTAATGCCATTACCGAACTACGATATTATACTCGGTATGGATTTGTTGAGTCGGCACCATGCCAGTATAGATTGTCGTGGTGGTAGAGTTCTTTTCAGCATGCTAGGAGAGCACGAGTTCGAGTTCACCTGGCAGGAGTCAGAGCAGAGCAGCAGAGTTTTCTGCGGAGTTTCAGCAGAGGAGCAGAGCGTGGCACATCCACTGATAGTTGAGTTTATGAATGTGTTTCCGAAGGAGTTGCCAGGGTTCCCTCCGGACAGGGATGTGGAGTTCTCTATAGACTTGATACCCGGCACAGAGCAGATATCTCAGCATGTCTATAGAGTGAACAATAGTGAGCTTGTGGAGTTGAAAAAGCATGTAGATGAGTTGCAGGACAAGGGCTTCATCCAATCGAGTTTTTCACCGTGGGGTGCACCAGTACTCTTTGTACCAGAAAAGGATGGGTCAGTACAGATGTGTATCGACTACAGGGCACTCAATAGCCTCACGATCAAGAACAAGTACCCGCTGCCGAGGATCGATGACCTGTTCGATCAGTTGAGCGGAGCGAAGGTATTCTCCAAAATTGATCTGAGGACAGGTTATCATCAGGTAAAGGTAAAGAAGGAGAATATTTCGAAGACTGCTTTCAGGACTCGGTATGGCCAGTTTGAGTTCATGGTAATGTCGTTTGGGTCAACTAACGCCCCGGCGGTGTTCATGAACTTGATGAACAATGTGTTCCACCAGTACTTGGACAAGTTCATGGTGGTGTTCAACGATGACATCTAGGTATATTCGAAGACCCCAGAGGAGCATGAGGAACATTTGAGAGTGGTTCTGGAGACTCTCAGGAAGGAGCAGCTTTACGGTAAGCTCTCGAAGTGTGAGCTCTTCTTGGATCGAGTTGATTTCCTAGGTCATGTTGTGGCCGAAGATGGGATCTCAGTCAACCCAAAGAAGATCAGAGCAGTCGAGGCGCGGACAGCATCGAGTTCAGTTGCAGAGATCAGAAGCTTTATTGGATTAGCAGGATACTACATGGGGACAGAGGGGATCCTGTATGCCGACGTGTGGATCGAGCATATGGAGGAGATCTTTCGCTTGGCCAAGATTCCAGCAGACCTTCAGATCGAGGCCGCAGCTAGCCGGATGCGAGATCTTGCTCGCACCTGGTATCAGTCGGACCCCAGGGTGGGGGTACCAGGGCAGACTTGGGAGCAGTTCAGGGGCTTCTTCAAGAAGAAGTTCTTTTCAGATTCATCAGTCAGAGCCTTGGAGACACAGTTTGAGAGCTTGGTCCAGGGGAGCCTCTCAGTTGAGGAGTATGCGGGAGAGTTTGGCCGTCTCGGCAGGTTTGTTGAGGGGTTGAGCGAGACGGCGAAGGCCCAGAGGTTTCGGAAGGGTCTGGTCAATGAGGTCAAGTCCCTGACCAAGGGGAACAGAGATGCTACGTTTGAGGAGATCTTGACGGGAGCCCTGTTAGCAGAGGATGATCTTGAGCTTAGGCTCAAGAGAGAGAGAAACCCACTTGGGGGCAGTAGCAGCAGCGGAGGCCAGGCCAAGAGGCCTCATTTTCAGCACCAGCAGCCGAGGCAGTTTCAGCCGCAGCCGATTCAGCAGAGGCCGGCTCACCAACAGCAGTTTCAGCATCAGGCACCCAGGCAGACAGTCAGTTGCACCTTCTGTAAGAAGCCAGGGCATGGATGGAATGGGTACAGGAAGAGGCTCGGGAAGTGCCTTCTTTGCGGAGCAGCAGACCACCAGATGAGGGAGTGCCGCATAGCACGAGCAGCTCCCGGAGGAGGAGCCAGAGCTCCAGTGGGCCAGCAGCGGGGACCAGCCCTGCCGACTCAGCAGCAGAGGTTTGTCCAGCACCAGCAGCAGGCCAGGGGAGGCCACCAGGGACGAGCTTTTATCATGGCAGCAGGAGAGGCTGAGGTAACTGGAGAGCTGATTGCAGGTTCGATTCTTCTCGACTCCAGTCCAGCATTTGTATTATTTGATTCCGGTGCATCGCATAGCTTCATTTCAGTATCTTTTGCGATTAGACACGGTATCATAGCTGAATCGTTGCCTAGGACTTACAAGATCACGACCGGGGGTGGTATTATCCTCATGAGTGATGTTTGTAAGGGTCGGAGAGTAGTTTTAGGAGGCTATGAGTTGGAGGTGAGCCTGCTCGTAATGTCATTGCCGAACTACAATATAGTACTAGGCATGGATTGGTTGAGCAGGCACCACGCCAGCATTGATTGCAGAGGGGGTAGAGTTCTGTTCAGAGCACCGGGGGAGCCATAGTTCGAGTACTCCAGACGTCAGGCAGATCAGAGCAGCGGAGTCTTCTGTGGAGTCTCGATCGAGGAGCAGACGATTCTACACCCCTTGATAGCAGAGTACATGGATGTTTTCCCGCAGGAGTTGCCGGAACTGCCACCAGACAGGGATATTGAGTTCTCGATAGACTTGGTTCCAGGAGCGGAGCCTATCTCTCAGCATGTCTATCAGGTGAACAACATCGAGCTGGTGGAGCTGAAGAAGCAAGTGGATGAGCTACAAGACAAGGGCTTCATCCGCTCGAGTTCGTCGCCATGGGGTGCACCAGTGTTGTTCGTGCCGAAGAAGGATGGGTCAGTACGCATGTGTATTGACTATAGGGCACTCAACAACCTCACGATCAAGAACAGATACCCACTGCCGCGGATCGACGATCTATTTGACCAGTTAAGCGGAGCTAGGGTATTTTCCAAGATTGATCTGAGGTTGGGATATCACCAAGTGAAGGTGAAGGGGGAGGATATTCCCAAGACCGCTTTCAGGACGCGGTATGGACAGTTCGAGTTTCTGGTTATACCATTTGGGCTAACCAATGCACCCGCAGTGTTTATGAACCTTATGAACAAGGTGCTCCATCAGTATCTGGATCAGTTTGTAGTAGTGTTTATTGATGATATCTTGATATATTCTAAGACTGAGGAGGAGCACTAGGAGCATTTGAGGATAGTGCTGGAGATTCTCAGGAAGGAGCAGCTTTACGGGAAGCTCTCCAAATGTGAGTTCTTCCTAGACCGGGTGGATTTCTTGGGGCATGTGGTGACTGGAGATGGTATCTCAGTTGACCCCAAGAAGATTGTGGCAGTTGAGGCATGGACAGCGCCGACTTCAGTTGCAAAGATCAGGAGCTTCCTGGGGCTGGCAGGATATTACCAGAGATTTGTGCAGGATTTCTCCCGAGTTGCAGAGCCGTTGACACAGTTGACCCGGAAGGATGCTGAGTATGTTTGGTCAGAGGAGTGTCAGGCAGCTTTTGATGAGTTGAAGAAGCGGCTGACGACAGCTCCGATTCTGACGTTGCCTTCAGGATCAGGTGGATTCACTATTTATAGTAATGCTTCAGGGAAGGGGCTGGGTTATGTGTTGCAGCAGCACGGGAAGGTGATTGCCTATGCTTCCAGGCAGTTACGTCCCCATGAGAAGAACTACCCTACCCACGACCTGGAGCTGGCAGCAGTAATTTTTGCTTTGAAGTTGTGGAAGCATTATCTATATGGTGAGAGGGTCGAGATCTTCACAGATCACAAGAGCCTGAAGTATGTGTTCACTCAGAAGGAGTTGAACATGAGACATCGCAGATGGCTGGAGTTGATGAAGGATTTTGACATCCTACTTCAGTATCATCCAGGGAAGGCCAACGTGGTTGCCGATGCCTTGAGTAGGTATCCGACAACCATGTGTTTGACCATGGATCGGCATTTGCTTGCCGACTTGGAGAGCCTTGGGATTGAGGTGATCATGCCGGGAGTGCAGATGCAGCTATGGGGGATGCAGATACAGTCTGACTTGATGGACAGGATCAAGGCGGCTCAATTTCAAGATGTGGCTTTTCAGAGTATTAGAGAGCAGATCAGTATTGGAGTGGGGGATCCTGAGTTTTCACTTGCAGAGGATGGTGCCCTGAGGCATGGTGCCAGGTTATGTGTGCCTAGCGGGGAGCTCAGAGAGCAGATTATACAGAAGGCCCACAGATCTCAGTACTCTATACACCCGGGTGCCAACAAGATGTACCGAGATCTGCGGGAGCATGTATGGTGGTCAGGAATGAAGCGGGAGGTGTCCCACTTTGTGGCTAGGTGTTCGGTCTGTCAGCAGGTCAAGGCGGAGAGACAGAGGCCCGGTGGATTGTTGCAGCCGCTGCCCATTCCCGAGTGGAAATGGGAGCATATCACGATGGACTTCGTATCAGGATTGCTGCGTACTCCAGGAGGGAAAGACGCGATTTGGGTCATCGTTGATAGGTTGACCAAATCGGCCCACTTCTTGCCATTCAAGGTGGGTACGTCTACAGAGAGACTGGCGGAGATGTATATACGGCAGGTAGTCAGGATCCACGGAGTTTCGGTCAGCATCGTCTCAGATCGGGATAGCCATTTTACTTCCCATTTCTGGAGGAGTCTGCAGACCAGCTTGGGCACTCAGCTCAAGTTTAGTACTGCATACCACCCCCAGACGGACGGACAGTCAGAGCGGACTATTCAGACCCTTGAGGATATGTTGCGAACGTGTGTCCTGGACTTTGGAGGTTCCTGGGAGGATCATCTTTATTTGGTGGAGTTTGCCTATAACAATAGTTTCCAGGCCAGCATCGAGATGTCACCTTTCGAGGCTCTGTACGGGCGTAGGTGTCGTACACCCTTATCCTGGGATGATGTTGGTGAGCGAGCTTTGCTGGGGCCAGAGATGATTGTGGATGCGGCCGAGAAGGTGAAGCTCAGGGACAGACTTCGCGTGGCGCAGGACAGACATCGGCCTGGGCCGATAGCCACCGGAGGCCCTTGGAGTTTAAGGTACAGATTAGAGTAGGATTAGATTTAGGTTGTTGTTTGTGATTTTTTTTTATCATGTTTGTTATTTATTTTAATTGAGACCTTGCTTGTGATTAGGTCGGAGACCAGGTTTTCTTGAGGATATCTCCAACTCGTGGTACGATACATTTTGGTGGAGGCGGAAAGCTTAGCCCGCGTTTCATCGGCCCTTTCGTTATCAGCGGGAGAGTCGGTGACGTGGCTTACAGGCTAGACTTGCCGCCTGCACTTGTGGGGGTCCACAACGTATTTCATGTATCACAGTTGAGACGGTACGTGGCTGACCCTAGCCATGTGCTCGATCACTCGGAGATAGAGGTTGGACCTACTCTCAGTTATCCAGAGCAGCCTGTGAAGGTTTTGGATCGCCGGGAGAAGGTATTGAGGAACCAGGTGATACCCTTGGTACGCGTCGCATGGAGGCATCATTCTCCAGGAGAGTCTACCTGGGAGCGGAGGATGAGATGCGCGAGCGGTACCCTTATCTTTTTGGACCTTGAGGTATACTTTCTATCCTTCTCATCAGTTGCATTTCGCCTTTCAATTTCGAGGACGAAATTCTTTTAAAGAGGGTAGATTTATCTCTACCACATTTCTAGTGTGAGGGTATTTTTGTCATTTTGGGATATTTTTAAATTTATTGGAATTAATTAGAATTTATGGGAATTTTTAGGAATTTATTTGGAATTGTTTGACTATGTTGACTTTTGTCGAGTGTTGACTTTGTAGACCTACCTAGAAACTAACCCTAGTTTGTGGGCCATGGTTAGGTCAAGTGACTCTAGTCTAACCTAGCCTAGCACTTGGTTTAAGTCAATTTAGCAAATAGGATTAGAAGTCATAAGTCATGACTTATGGTTTTAGGACCTTGTTTAAGTTTAATCTACACTAGCATTGTAGCTTGGCCCAAGGCCCAACCAATTGACTAAACCCTAACCCAAAGCCCTAGTGGCCGGCCACCTTATGCCTAGGGATTCCCCCATATAAAATCCCTCTCAAACTAGGGTTGCCTCTTTTCTTTAGGAAGAGCCCTAATTTCAAGGAGGTAAGTTTCATGCCATTTTAATTCTAGAGCCCCTTTCCTATTCCTATTTCCTTTTAAATTGTTCCAATAGGACCTAATAGGCCTGTTATTACTGTTGTTGAGCTTCCATTTCAGTATGAGGTTGATTTGGATTGATTTGGTCATGTTACGCCCCAGAACCAGAATACTGGAGAGCGGGGAAATGACTCAGCCAGCTACGTATTACGGGTAGATGAATACCGTATAATACGATCAATGCTGTCTAACCAGACGAGGTGGTGCATACTGCATAAAAGTCTTTCTATGGTCACTTCACATCTATTGTCTCAATCATTCAAATAAGAAACAGTAATAAAGAACATGTAAGATGAAGCAGTAAGGCGTCCCAAACGCTCAGTCAAAATGTTCTTGAGATCTGGCTTTACAAAACATAGCCAGATGGTATAGTAAAGTGTGCACAATTGTTATCAGATGCAGTCTGACTTAATTACAAGTATGCAAAAGTAAGTACAAGACAATCCGACTAACATGTCGGTGCCAAACGGCTAAGTATAAGGTAAATAACAAAACGAGCGGTGAAGTAAGGGACCCACTCGAGTCCTCCCGCGATCATCCCTCTAGTGTTGACCATCTTGGAGGTAGAAGTAAGCTGGATCCTCGGAGACCGGCTCTAAATCTGGTCATGCAAAACCAGAGAGGTTAGACCTCTAATAGCAAGTACCACAAGGAAGCACGACATGAGAACTAAAACCAGTAATGAGAAATATGATAAATAGATCTCTGCTTTCCACTAGGATTCACATCACATCACGACACTTCGAACCAACCTCCTAACCAAACAAGGACAGAAGTTGGCCCGTCATGTCCTGACATTCTGATCATCTCAGTTAGGTAACAGAGTAGGTACAATACGCAAACAAATCATCTTGAACGGCCAATCAACTCCTACGGCTTGCTATTGCGAGTCCCAAGTTATCCTGGAATAATGTAATTAGGGATTCCGTAGTTCTTATTATGTGCAAGCAAGGCTAGTCTATCCAGTCAATCATGTGCGCCATGCATGAATTAGACGAGTCCTAGCAGGACGCCCGTCAATATACAATATACAATAATAATAAAAGCAGATACTGTTCCCTGTCCGTGTGGCAGATTTACAGTATCTGTGGGAACCAACCGGCCCGTCGGGCACTACTTGTCCCAAGGGGGCTGCCATGTAAGAACTCGGGAATCCATTCTCTCCATGCAATCATTATTTTATTTAACTTAATAGTCCCTACGTTGAGTGAAATCCCATGCCGTGGATCATGGTCATTCAAATGAGTACTTTCATACGGGGTACGATATGCACAACTCTATAACGATACCAGTGCGGTTAGGTTGCAGATCTTACATAGCGTAATACAACAATCAAATCTAACCACGGTAATCATGCCTTGACCATAAAGTACACATGCTTCTTTTGTAGAAAATAAATAAGTAAATAAATAAATAAATAGATTGAAGCATGCATGTGCATGTATGTCAATATTCGGGATCAGTCAGTCGATTTCAATAGTTCATAACATGAACGTGTCTCATTCATTCAATTCAATAAGATGACTAGCCAGTCTCTTAGTTCCAACTAGGAACGCATGATTAATTTAGTCAAGATAACCATTTTTTTATCAATGATGACAAGGCATGAAAGTCAATTAGCATTAAAAGGGGGGGTCGAGTCTATAACTCTCATGGTATCCTAAAAATCAATCGGGACACAAGGCACATTCCACATAACAATTGATATTAACGATATTATCATTTCATGATTTTATTGAGTTTATGTCAAAAGGCGTAAGGATATAAAATGGGCGTAAAATATCTAATAAAGGAGTTACGAAACATGGGCAATTAATGATAAATAATAGTACACAGGACCATGAGAAAGTCATGCGGTTCAGTCATATGCGGCCAGGAAAAGAGGGAGGCGCATGCGGTTGGAAGTACAAGGGCGCCAGCGGCTAAAAATGCAAAGGCGCATGCGGCTAGAATAAATCGGGATCATGCGGCCCGAACTCAGAAGTCCATGCGGCCAGGGTCTAGGGTTCTCATGCGGCTCGGGGATCAGGGCCTATGCGGCTGGCAAGTGCTTGAGTTCATGATGTTCAGGGAGGTGAGCGCATATGCGGCTCGAATTAGAAAGGGGTCTTCATGCGGCTAAAAGGAATCAGGGTCTATGCGGCTCGGGATCAGTCGGTCATGCGGCTGAGAGGGCTCGGGTCCTCATGCGGCAGCGGGGATCAATGCCTATGCGGCTGGGAGCAAGGGTGCATATGCGGTTCGGGAAGAAGGGCCCCATGCGGCTAGAAGTACAAGAGCCTCATGCGGCCGAACTAAATACTTGCCGCATGAACTGTTATGCGGTCAAGTCCAGTTGATAGTGCATGCGGTTTCGAAGCTGACTTGCCGCATGAATATTCATGCGGTCAAGTGCTATCATGCGTCTCGGAACTGTGCTTCTTCTCCAAATTTCCGAGAAGAAGTACACCATAAGCCATGGCTTCCAAGCTGCATAACTCTATCATCCGGAGCCCAAATCCGAACTTCCATAGGTCAAAATTGGGCAGAATAAAATTCTCTATAACATGGAACCATCAAATCTTGCAAACAAAGAAGTTTGATAGATCAAAACCACCAAAATCCGAAAATAGCTAATTTCTAGATCTACAAAAATTAAGACTTCGAAATGAAAAATGCCAAGTTCTAAACTCTCTTAGGATCTTGCGAGGAAGATAAGTGAACTACAAAAACAAAGGTTCTCATGGAGAGCAAGTTGTACTTGCCTACGGTTGGTAGGTGGAGAGAGTAATGAAGAAGAAGAAGAGGAGTAATGGTGAGAATGTGAGTTTATGAGGAGAGAGAAAGAGCTGTAAGCTTTAAATAGAAAAGGGATGGTAGGTGGGAGTTAGGCCGGGTCCAATGGATCGGGTTGTAGGGGATCCAACCAAAGCCAACCCGAACCCAAATAAGCAAGACTAAGGCAGGGAATAAAAGCAGAAAATAAAGTGCAAAATACAGGATAATACATGATAAATATTAAATAAATATACGTGAGTTGTACATGTATAAAAATATGTATTCTGGGAACGGGGAGTGACAGGTCATCAAGTGAGGAGCTAGCAAGAAGACTTTTCCATTGAAAGTTCACAAGGAGGTAATTTCTTCAAATCTCCATGAAATTTCATGTAGTCTTCACCAATAGGAAGCCTAAGAGTCCCCCATAAGGTCTGTATAGGTTTTGTGTCCAGTGTCGGATGATTCGTGTCCATTCTGGACACGTATCAGAGCACTGGACAGGGTGTTCGACCAAATGCCACAGAGGGCAGGTCGATCGTGTTAGCCTAATATTTTTGAATAGGAAATAAGTTCTAGATCTAGCCTTATGATTCCTGTCCTTGTGTCCTTATTCTCGTGTCGTCCTGTGTCGGTTTGATTGTGTGGACACGCGCGCACACACGGTCGCGCGCTGCTACAGGGATCTCCTGCCTATCGGGTCCTGTAGCGGACACGACACGAGTTGTTTGGAAACGAAACTCGACACGAGGCTAGGGGCATGGACTGACACGCCATGTGTTAAGTCTTATATATCCCCGTGTCGTGTCGAGGGAGATTTTAATCCCACACGGGGATTTGCCTGTAGGCAGTGCACTGTTTGTGTATCACTCTGTATTTTCTTGCTGTAGACACGCCGTGTCGGCCTATGGGTGACACGAGATGATGTGTAGGGTTGTGCACGAGGGTTATGTTCATTTTTCTAATCATTAGATTCATGATTAATGCATTTGCTATTCGATTTCCTCATAGAACAAATGTTATGATACTATAAACTGTTTCCTGTCAATTCTAGTTTATAATTCATGTTGTTTAATGATTTTTAACCCCTGTGTTGATGTTAAAATACTTAGTTTTTGATTCTAAACTGTTTCCTATATTTGTTGTCTTGCCATGCTCGATTTGGTGTTTGTTGAAGGGTGTGGACTGAACTGGGAATTGGTTGGGTTTATTTGTTAAAATTGAGATTAGAGTACATGAATTGCATTGCCATGTTAATCCTTGTTTGCCTACATTTCTGTCAACCTTAAATTTCAGTTTCCTAGTTAAAACCTGAGAATTTGGCTATGTGTTTCCTGCATTCATGTGACACTCTTTGTTCATTGCCAACATCCAGTTTATTTTTCCTATAAAAATCTGGAACAGTTGGGTTGTTCTTCAGAATGAGCTTTAAGTTCAAGTTAAGAAAACCTGAGATTAGGATTTCTTGTTCATTTGTTTTTAACCTGAGGATACAAGTGTGTGTGAACTGATAACATGTCCTATTAACTTAGGTTGATATGTCAACCTTGGTGTTCACTGTTTTCTTGCAAAATCTGAGATTTGTTGGATTAATCTGAAAACTGGGTTTGGTTTTAGTTATGTAAAACTGAGTTTGGAAGGCAATGTATTGGTTTCCCTTCCTTTCTTCCCATTTGATTTAAGTTCCAGTTGATACAAAACCTGAGTTTAGGTAAAAGT
Source organism: Iris pallida (assembly GCA_029216955.1). Classification (NCBI taxonomy): domain Eukaryota; kingdom Viridiplantae; phylum Streptophyta; class Magnoliopsida; order Asparagales; family Iridaceae; genus Iris; species Iris pallida. The sequence goes on from JANAVB010002398.1 coordinate 3,811,247, forward strand.
TCACTATTGTTTTGAGTTATTAACCTGAGATTGAATGGACTATGTATTGATCTCCTAATCCCTGTTACATGCTGCCCCTCATATCACTGTTTAGTTTTTCCTGAACACACACAGTATACCTACACTTGAATTCCTGTGAACACAAGGATACACACAGTATTTGCCTTCACTGCTCACTGTTGGAGTATTTTCCTGCACACTTATTAGCCAATGTACACACACACAACTCTTCATATTGTTCACTGTCACATAATTAATTCCTGTACACATTTAACTAGAGCACACCCTCACTGTTATTACATTGCCTGTCTGCCAGTTTTAGCACTGTTTGCACTCTCACAGTATACCTGATCACACACACACACACATGATACACACACTAGCACCCTCTCTCTCATCCTCTAAATTCTAAGTTTACATTAGGCCATGGTTTTGTAGGCATATATATGTATATGTGGGTATTTGTGTGAGTGCCAATATATATATATATATATATATATATATATATATATATATATATATATATATATTTTATATATATATATATATATATTATATATATATATATATATATATATATATATATATATATATATATATATATATATATATATATATATATATATTCCTTGTTAGCTATAATGTAGGTTTTTGGCTTTTATCCTAGATTGTGTACTATATTTTTGTGTGTTAAATGTATGGGTATAGTGAGGTTGTAGACTAGCTAAGGGTTCTAGAAATTAGCTAAGTTATTTTGTGATGTAATTTGTATAGGCTTGCCTACCCTTGTTAGGCATGGTGCTAGCTAGTATAGGTTGGAATAGCCTAGTTTAGACTCAACTAGACTTGGTTGACCTAGTTTGACTTCTAGGGTTGACCAGAGTTGACCAAGAGTTGACTTTGGCTTAGATTGACCTAGAATCATGTAGAATGCATAGTAGGACTACATTACACTATTCTGGACTTGTTGTGACTTGTGCTGTTCTGATTAGGAGCCAGACACCACTCCTTGGACAGTACGTTTCATTTGGACACTCAGATACAGGCGAGTACATTCTCTGATCATTTCATATCCTGCTTAGAATTATTACCTGCAGTAGATTAATTTACTTGTACTGTCTCGTTGGTCACACGGATTGGTACTATATGGATCTCTACATGCGATGTTATTCCCTCGGGAGCATCGGGTACATTGTGCTTGTGCATTTCACTTACATCGTGTACTCATGTGCTTTCATTTACATGTGTACTCCGGTGAACTTTGTACTCTCAGGTTCACGGAGCCCCCATGTATACTATCACGTGCACCCTATATGGGCCCCTATGTGATATCTTGTACAATAACATAACTTGTATAGATCCTTGTGTATTGATTGGGGTACGGGGGAGTAGAATTGGACATGTGAATAATACACCAGTAGTTTTTTATCAGAATCTCATCCTTAGTGTCTTATCAGAATCTCCTATGCCATTTACATGTCCATATTGTACTCTGACTCACTAGTCACTGCTAGTTCTCTATGTATAGTAAATATTTACATTACAGTTCTCTTCCTGTTTACATACCGCATTTCTTCAGTACTCGTATCTTACTTTACTGCATGTTTTTACTTTCTAACCTGCTATGATCTGTTGAGATGTACTGTACTCGCTCCTGTCCTGACTGGACCTGTTGAAATATTACAGAGGACGAGGAGGAGGCCTGCCTGGACACCTACTATGGGGCAGCCTTAGATGACACCTGTGAGCTGGACTCCCAGGAGGATCCACCAGTAGCTGAGGACCTTCCCCCGACTGCCTAGACTAGATTAGTTAGCTTGTTTTTCATTTGTAGTCTTGAGGCATGTTCTAGTTAGACTCTTACTTGGAGATCAGTTGTATATATTCTTTCATCTGAGACCTTGTATTGTGGATTGCTGGGATTATCTTAGACTGCTTTATCTATTTTATTTCCTTGAGTTCTGTTCATATCTTGCTATCTCTTCCCTAGTTGTGATTGAGTTTATTATTACTATATCACCCCCATTCGGGGAGTATAAACTGTTAGATATATACATTGCTAGATGTTGTGACCTAGGATAGCGTTCTACTGCCGACACTGCGGTGTAGGATGGACGTATTCACGTCTCGTACCCTTACTCTAGGGTGCGGGTCGTGACAGTCTATAGCGAAATGAGTGGCTCACCATCTATGGGACAAAGCTTTACATGAAGCTCCAAAGGAGTATCAAATATCCGACTATCCGATAGACCAGCAGACGAAATAATCTTCAAAGTATATTTTTGCTCAGAAACAAGTATCCCTCTCTTAACTTATGCAATCTTGAGTCCAAGAAAGTAGTAAAGACAACCAAGGTCCTTCATCTAAAACTACTGATAAAGGTATCTATGAGTGGCTACAATCCCTGTTTAGTCATCATCAGTCAAAATTATGTCATCTCCATAGAGTAAAAAACTTACCCCTACGGTGACGATCGCATAAATAAAGAATAAGCCTAAGAACATTGCTGAAAACCTGGTTTACGAATAGCACTTCGAATACACTCAAACCATACTCGAGGAACTTGCTTGGGACCATAGATTGCCCAACGAATGCGACAAACATCCCGACGAAGTAGAAAGACGTGTAGGGGGATGCATATAGACAACCTCGGATAAAGAACCGTAAAGAAAGGGCATTCTTCACGTCCATATGATAGAGTAGCTAAGAGCGGTTGTGGTGGAGGCGTTGATGGTAGAGAAGATTGTGTAGCAGAGGCTGGTAGAATATGTGGAGGATCCTTATGAGGGAATGATAGAAGCGTCGTAGGAGAAGCTATACCATAATCGGGAAGCAAAGTAGTAGGATTAATGGAAACACTAGACGTCGAAGATGGGGGAATAAAATGGACATCTGGAGGTAGGATAGTGAAATAAGGAGAGTCCTTGAAAAAGGTGACATGGTGAGATAGACGAAGACGATGGGACAAGGGATCATAACAACGATATCCATTGTGCTCGGAACTAAAATCGAGTTAGACACATTTGGCTGATCGGGCTATCAGCATCGTGTGTTCAGTCTCAGAAAGAAAAATAAAACTAGTACACACAAAAGTACAAAGCATACTGTAATTAAGAGGACACAAAAAAAGACTCTCATTAGGTGTCTGATCAGGCAAAATAGAGGATAGAGTGATATTGATAAAATTAACAGAAGTTAGAATAGCCTCTTCCAAGAACATTTAAGGAACGAAAGAGGATATCAAGAGAGGACGAACAGTCTCAAGAATATGACAAGGTTTGCGCTTTGCGACCCCATTCTTGTCATGACCCGCACCCGCTATAAGGGCACGTGTACGTGACAACGCCCAGCCCTCACCGTAAAAACGGCGTGGAACACTGTAGGTTTTCTACTCTAACAACAGTTTATATATATATATATATATATATATATATATCAAAAACCTGTCGAGAATATGGTCAACTCCGAACGGAGGATAAGCAATGATAATTTATGAGTGCTCAATCACAGGTCTAAGATGATAAAGTAAAGACTGAAAGATAAAGTCAACAAGACGATAAAATATAACCTGTCAAGTCCAACACAAAGAATATAAAAGTCCAAGTCTCTAATACAATCCAAAATAATAGCAGTCTCAAAAGTAGCTGGAGACAAGGTCCAGTACAAAAGACCTACTCTAACTAAGCAATAGGTAAAGTCTCGTCAGGCGGAGCTAAGCCCTGCTGGACCAAGGTCTCCAAGTCTAAGCCCACTACGCCATCCGGACCGTAGTAGGTACTGTAATCCCCCTCATCAGCATCTATAATATTTTGTCAACATATCCAGTCAGGATGGAACGAGTACAATCAACTAGCAACAGTTCACATGATATGACAAAAGCTATAATACTGTAAATAGAGAGATATACAAGAAATCATAGAATGTACATGTGAGTATCATGGCAAGGTAAGCTGTAAATCTAGAGCTAGAACAAGGCAAGTAAACTGATCTTGGCATGTACAAGAATCAAGAATCATCTATCTAGGTGTGTGAGTACTAGTTTCAACATGTAGCCGGCTTGGGTCTGCACAAGGTCTACTAATCAGCCAATCCTACATGGAGTGTAGGATTGGTATCAATCAAGGTCTACAAGAATAAACAAGGCGAATAATGACCACACATCTACACTAATACTCCCCGTCCTCGACTGGTAGAGTGGATCCAAGCAAGACACGTTACGACACGGGATTCTACGAGAAGGGAGCAAGTCTCCTCGAGAATCGGTGTCCATATACTGCACAAGAACTACGAGGGGGTTGCACAAGATATACCAAGATAACGAGGAATAACATCTCATGTCGGGATCCATGAATACCAATCCGTGTGACCAACGTGTCGAGAACAAGCATATCTACACTAATTACATAAATTATAACAATCATCGTAAATTAGAAAAGTGTCAGAGAATGTACTCGCCTGTAATATGATAAGATATGTCAACGGGATGCAAAGCAGCGTCTCGGGGACCTATAGAGAACAAGACGTATCAATACTATGTTTAGAAAGTAAAGACAAATCAAATTAAACCTTATTTAAGTCATTCTAGGTCAAGACACGGCAAACTAAGTCAA
>JANAVB010002398.1:3820856-3915856 GCA_029216955.1 Iris pallida
GTCATTAATTCTTGGCAAAAGATACTTGTTCTTGATGGTAAGGTTGTTGAGCGCCCTGTAATCAATACACAGACGTACTGTACCATCCTTCTTGGGGATGAAAAGAACTGACGCGCCCCAAGGTGAAGAACTAGATCGATTAAAGCCCTTGTCCGCCAGCTCGTCGACCTATCTCTTCAGCTCCGCTAACTCACTGTTGTTGGTTCTATAGACGTACTGGAGATAGGCTCAGCGCCCGGCACTAGGTCTATAGAAAACTCAATATCATGATCTGGCGGCATCTCGGGCAGCTCTTCGGGAAAGACATCCAAGAACTTAGCAATAAGTGTATGTGGCAACACCGACCCCGCCAACAACGCTCCGCAGAATCTATCTCCCTGCTCCGTTGTACCCCTGTTGAACTCATACTCCGGCTCTCCTGACGGCCTAAACAGAATCCTGCCCCCTCTGCAGTCGATGCTAGCATGGTGCATGCTCAACCAGTCTATACCGAGTACCACATCGTAACTCGAAAGTGGTATTACGAGCAAACACGAACTCAGCTCCCGGCCTCTCAAAAAACTCTTCGCCCCTTGCAAACATTATTAACTAGAATAATGCCATTCCCAGTCATAATCTTGCAAGTCCTACCAAGATACTCAGCAATAATATTGTGCCTAAGAGAAAAAGAAACAGACACAAAACTGTGCGTAGCACCAGAATCAAACAAGACTAAAGCTGGAAAAGAATCGAGCAGAATAGAACCTGCGACAACATCTGCAATAGGCCCCATCTCCTCGGCTACAAGAGCAAAGGCTCTATCCTGACCAACCCGTTGCTGGTGGTGCTGTATAAACCGCTGCTACTGGGTCGGAAGTGGACCCCTCGACTGCACTGCAGGTACTCTCGCCGGTGCCCCCTGAGCTGCTACCGCTCCACGGGCTACCCTGCAAGGGTTCGCGGGACAATCTCTCAACTGATGTCCAGCCTCCCCGCAGTAGAGGCACATGCCCAGCCTCTTCCAGCAGACCTCCCAAATGTGACCAGGCTTCTTACAGTAGCCGCAAGGAGCCCCATGTTGTGCCTACCTCTGCTGAGTGTGCTGCACCTGCTGAACCGGTGCTCTGGCCTGAACCTGCGGCTGGTGATGCTGGAAAGAACGATGCTGAAGCTGAGGGCGCTTAGCAGCCCCCGTGCTACTAGTAGCCTCCGAGAAAAGATCACGCTCCCTCTTGGGCTTCAAGCCCCACTTCCGTTCTACCTTGCGGGCCTCCGCGTAGATTTGGGTATAAGTCTCATAGAAGGAGGAAATGAGGATCTTGATATCCCAAGTCAGCCCCTCCCTGAAATGGCTCGCCCTGATCTTCGGGTCTCGAACCATGTACTCTGCGTATCGGATCAGACGGTCGAACTCCGCGGTATACTCCTCCACAGATAAACTGCCCTACTGCAGATCCTGGAACTGCCGCACCAGGTCGATCTTGTCCGTAGGAGAAAAAAACTTCTCCTTAAAGAGAAGCTTGAATTCTGTCCAAGTATGGCCCTCTCCAGCTAGGGCTGGCTCATTTCTGAACCAGGTGCGTGCAATGTCTAGCAACTACAAACCTACCGCCTCGACCTTCAGGTCATCTGCCAGACGGGAGGCCCTTATCTGCCGCTCGATATCCTCGAGCCAATCATCTGCATAGACCACACCCTCGGTCCTGCTAAAGTCACGGGGCCCGAGCTTCTTGAAGTCCTGGATATCACCGTACCTAGTACGCGTCCCCTAATGTGGAGCCCTCTGCTCTACGGCTGCAAGGGCCAACTGATGGGCATCCTCCATGCCCTGACGCATCGTGTCTGTCTGCCTTTGCTGAGCCTCGGCTTGGGCTCTCTGAGTCTCCAGCATCTACTGGAGGAAGGTAAGCATCTGCTCCATATCTGTAGGCAGAGGAGGTGGAGGTGGAAGTATGTCTGCAACTAGCGGAGGAATCCGCTGCGCAGGAGGAGGAAGAGCACCCGTATCAACCACTGGTACTATAGCCGAAAAAGTCGTAGCAACCCCAGGGTCAGCCCTCGTAACTGGCGGAGGAGCACCCCCAAGAGCTGCTGCCGACACCCCGACTGCAGCAGGAGTGTCCGGATCAGGTCCGCAAGTCATAGCAGACCTCTCCGCGTCAGCGGACTCAGGATACTAGGACCTGGTCTGCACCACCCTGAAGATAGAATAAAAGAAGGAAATCAATATGGCACAGAAAATATGATATCAAGGAGGACAATTAGAATGCAAAATCAATATCAAAGACGGTAAGCAAGATAAGCAAGAAAAGATCCTACTGTGATTGAGTACTCTTAGCCTACTTCCTCCTATATGTAACATAGGCTCGTAGTCAACACTCTAAGACGAGTGCCGCTACGACATCACACTAATTGCGACTTCAGGACCTGCATGGGCCACTACTAAAAATGTGTCACGACCCGCACCCGCTATAAGGTCACGTGTACGTGACAACGCCCAGCCCTCACCGTAAAAATGGCATGGAATGCTGTAGGTTTTCTACTCTAACAACAGTTTATATATATATATATATATATATCAAAAACCTGTTGAGAATATGGTCAACTCCGAACGGAGGACAAGTAATGATAATATATGAGTGCTCAATCACAGGTCTAAGATGATAAAGTAAAGACTGAAAGATAAAGACAACAAGACGATAAAATATAACCTGTTAAGTCCAACACAAAGAATATACAAGTCCAAGTCTCTAATACAATCCAAAATAATAGCAGTCTCAAAAGTAGCTGAAGACAAGGTCCAGTACAAAAGACCTACTCTAACTAAGCAATAGGTAAAGTCTCGTCAGGCGGAGTTAAGCCCTGCTGGACCAAGGTCTCCAAGTCTAAGCCCACTACGTCATCCGGACCGTAGTAGGTACTGTAATCCCCCTCATCAGCATCTGTAATATTTTGTTAACATATCCAGTCAGGATGGAACGAGTACAATCAACTAGCAACAGTTCACAAGATATGACAAAAGCTATAAGACTGTAAATAGAGAGTATATACAAGAAATCATGGAATGTACATGTGAGTATCATGGCAAGGTAAGCTGTAAATCTAGAGCTAGAACAAGGCAAGTAAACTGATCATGGCATATACGAGAATCAAGAATCATCTATCTAGGTGTGTGAGTACTAGTTTCAACATATGGCCGACTTGGGTCTGCACAAGGTCTACTGATCAGCCAATCCTACATGGAGTGTAGGATTGGTATCATTCAAGGTCTACAAGAATAAATAAGGCGAATAATGACCACACATCTTCACTAGTATTTTCCATCCCCGACTGGTAGAGTGGATCCAAGCAAGACACGTTACGACACGGGATTCTATGAGAATGGAGCAAATCTCCTCGAGAATCAATTTCCATATACTGCACAAGAACTACGAGGGTCTTGCACAAGATATACCAAGATAACGAGGAATAACATCTCATGTCGGGATCCATGAATACCAATCCGTGTGACCAATGTGTCGAAAACAAGCATATCTACACTAATTACATGAATTATAACAATCATCATAAATTGGAAAAGTGTCAGAGAATGTACTCGCCTGTAATATGATAAGATATGTCAACGGATCCAAAGCAGCGTCTCGAGGACCTATAGAGAACAAGACGTATCAATACTATGTTTAGGAAGTAAAGTCAAATCAAATTAAACCTTATTTAAGTCATTCTAGGTCAAGACACGGCAAACTAAGTCAATCTAGGTCAAACTAGATTGTACATGGTCGATCTAAGTTATTTTAGGCCTAACTAGGTCAAACTGGGTCAATGCAAGTCAAACGAAATTAATCTAGGTCGATTTAAGTCAATAGTTGACTTATAGTTGACTTTTGGTCAACTGGTCAACTCTGGTCAACTCTAGATGAACCCTAGGTCAATCCTAGGTCAATGGTGACTAACAGTTGACTTTTGGTCAACCGTTCGAGTCTAATAGAATTTAGGACTAAATTGGGTAAAGTGTTGACCCATACTTGACTTTTGGTCTAAAAAGTCCACCGTGGTCAACCAAGGTCAAGAATAGGTCTAGACGACTATTTCTAATCATTACCAACCCTTACAACCCATATCCAAGTCTATCCTGGACTCCTAAATCCGTATCTTGGCCGTAGGCCAATATCTTAATTTACCCTTTACAAAGGTAAATTTCTAGCCTAGGTGAATACCAAGTTAGCCTACCTACGCTTGGTATTTCGACCCGTGCTCCCTAGGGTAGTAGGATACTAGCCTATACATTCATTACCTACCAAGCTACCTAGGTAGAGTGGACATCTAGTCCATCTTACGGCCTATTGCCGATATGTTGAATATCTCAAGATACGCAATGGTACGGCGTGATACCGTCGTCCTAAAACCCCGATTTCAACTCGGGAGCCTACCCGCAAATTCTAATTCACGTATTCTAGGTCTCCTCTAAGTTTCATCTCATTCCGACACTCGGGGCTCGATTTCACTCGCTAACTCGATCTCCTCTAAGTTTATTGGGTTTGGGTGGTGATCCAATAAGCCCCCAAACCCAATAGACTTGGTTTGGTTCGAATTGAATTCGGTTTGGTTCGGTTTAACTCTAACTAACTAATTAAGCCTCTAAAATGACTAATTAAGCCATGGAAGTATGGTTTATGGTTTCTAGGCTAGTTAGGATGGTATGTGGGCCAAGCTCAGCTAGTATGTGGGTCCTACTAGGGTCCAGGCTACCCGGGTCTCCAACTTATGTCCAAATTGGATAAAATTCAAACTAAATCAAATAAATCCCTAAAAATCATATAAAATCAAATAAAATTCCTAAAAATTATAAAACTTAGAAAATGATGAAAATACTCCTAATTTGAAAACTGGGGGTGACAATTCTGCTAATGAGTATAAGGACATGACTCCTCAAAAGGGTGCCATGAGATTGCAAAATAGATCACATTATAGTGAAGAGATACTCAAGAGTACAATAAGCACAATGTTTTTAATTCTAGCATTGAATTGAGTATATATCATAGTAGTAAATGTCCTATAAATGGTAGGAAGATTTGAAGTGACACTAAGGGTGCAACTCGGACGGGTTGGGTCGGGCTTGAGGTCAACCTGAGCCCAACCTGATGAATCATAAGCCTAGCCGACGCCCAAGTTCGACCTGACCTCGGATTCAACATATGAAGCCCAAGACCAAGCCCGGAGGATCAGGTTGGGCTCGGGTTGGGTCGGATTCGTCGGGTTTATCGGGATCTAACATAATATTTAAAATAATTTTAAACAAATGTAATTAAACACATAATTAAATAGCAATCAAGTCTTGATCATTACAAAATACAAATCAAAATAAGATTTTGGATAAGAAGTTAAAGAGTTTTGGGTGGAGAAATTTAGGATTTAAACTTTTTATGTAATAAGTAATATATATATATATATATATATATATATATATATATATATATATATATAATATATTCGAGTTCTTCGGGTAACCCGACTCATGAAATCGAACCAAATCCGATTTTTGATTGGGTTCAAATATTGTAACCCAAATTCGAGCCCGAACTCGAGTATCTTCAACCCTAACCCAACCCATTAACGGGTTTACCCTACCGGGCTCGGATTTAGCCCATCCGAGTTGCACTCCTAAGTGACACATAAGATAGACCCAAGTATAATGAGTGTAATCATCAATAAAGGTCAGGTAGTAGAGAAAACCAGACATAGCGGGATGGGTGTAGGTCCCCATATGTCAGAATAAAAAAATTAAAAAATATACTGGATTTAGTTGAACTCTTATGAACGGATAGGGCTAAGTGTTTGTCAACTTATATCCCGCGCATGTGGATAGAGAAGTTAACTGATATGAGATTTAAAGTAAGCTGGAAAATATGTAAAATAAAATAAAGATTCAAAGTGTCTGAAATAATGGAACCAAATTGAGTGATGACCACTTGAGAGCCGTCAGCTGTATGTAAAGAGAAAACATGGGATGGTAAAGATGTAATACTAGATAAGAGACTAATGTTAGAAGTCATATGATGAGAAGCACCAGAATCGAATATCCAAGAAGTAGACGAACTAATAGAGGCATATATAGAGGAGCCAGCAAACACAGATTGGCGTTGGAGACAAAGGTGGAGCTCTAACTGAGTGAGACGTTAAATATCTGCTAATGTCTACGTATTATAAACAATGGGAGACAAAGTTACCGGTGAGCGAGTCGAGGAAAATCCCTTGTCTATATCCGATTGAAAATTTGAGTTTTTAAATGCAGATGAAGCCTAAAACAATTATCGATGGGTGACCAAACTTCTGATAGTGAGAACAAATCAGAATAGATCGTTGACGAACATAGCAAGTAGCAACAAAATAACCATGCTTCTTACAATTGGTACATAGAGAAAGTTATTTATTTATTTACTATTTTTTTTTTTGATTTTTTAGGAAAGATGACTTCAAACTTGTATTGATGTAAAATAAAGCAAAGAGAACCATAATGAAGATGAAAAGTTACCGGAGAAGGAATCTATACCAAGTTAGTATGCTGCTTCCTCAGATACAAAGGCCTAAGGCCAATTTGTACTTCCACTTGGATGCAAGTTAGTACAAAGTCATCGAGGTTGGCTGGGTTCTGTGGCTCTGACAACGTCTACATGGTCCGGACTGGCATCGTCGTATGGCATATAGATGATGTCATTGATCTAATCTTGACCGTGGATGGCTCTGTGTAAGCCCCTAATTTTTAGATATTATTTTTAACTATTTTTATTTATTTAATATGGATATTTAATATTAAACTATATTTTATAATCAATATTGACTATAGAGGTACTTTATCGTAGCTTTGATTTTTGAAGCACAACAACTATCAATTTCTCGATTCTAGTTCCATATTCGTAATCTAGACGGGTCCACCTTCATTTTGATATATTATGTTCTACCCAAACATATTTCCATGTACTACATATTTCTTGCACAACCTTAGGGTCAAAATATCATTTTAGTCCTTACCGTAAAATTTAATGTATTTTTCAACCTCGATTTGAAGCCCAAATCCGATCCAAACATTTTGACCCAATATATGATTTTGACCTTTTTTAGCCTACTACACACATGCCAATGTTGTTCCACTCAATCGAGTTCTTATGTGCTACTTATTTTCAAATGGCACACAAGACCCATCAATTAGCCTTTCGGAGTCAATTTCAATTCTAAAAATCATACCGACCTAGAACTAGTTCAACTAGCCTTAGTTGTAACGTCCCAGTCCCAAAATACGTAGGACCATGTATACGAATATATGCCAACAACACGTCACCAATGGGCCTAACCTCATAACAAGCCCATTAGCGAAATGCTTAAGCTGTAAATCATGATAATAAACCATAACAACAACAAAACACATGTCACAGATCACAGGGTATAGTGCTAAATCTCATCCATGCAGAATAATCAAGAAACAAGATATCCAAGTCCAAAAAAATAATGTCAATTGTCCAACAGTAAAGATAAGTAATAAATGTATGGGGAAAATAGCCTATCATAATAGAAATAAGTAATCAACTACAGGTCTGCTAAACTGAAAGAAAACAAAGTAGCAAGTCAAAGATAGAGAATGACATGACTCAAGAGAAATTCTCTGACACTATCTCGTCCTTCTGTGTGGTTACATCTCATGTTTCAACTCCAGAACCATATACCTCTAGGTAAACCTCCTCATCTATACCTGGAAAAGAACCAGGTCCTCAAGGGACATAGTGTAACTGCCTGTTTTAAAAAATGAGGGTAATTTTGAACTTTTGTAAAATTGATTATTTAATAATAGGTTTAAATCATGTTATTGATTTATTGGTAATTTTGATTATTTTAATATCATTAAATTAGTGTTTTATAATTTTGTTCTTTGGCTAGTGTAACCTTAGAGCTGTTTAGCCTAGAGACTAACCATGACCATGAAGGCCTAACCCATGTGATTAGATTAGCTAATTACCACTTTTTAGGCTAAGGATATTTTGGTCATTTTGTGACTTTTAAATTATTTAGGATTTTGATTAATTGGTAAATTTTAGATTATTTTAATAATATTTAAATTGATGTATTGTGATTTTGGTCATTTTTTATATTTCAATATTTTAGGAATTTTATATTTTAATATTGTATTTTCGGGATTTGTTTAGTCGGGTTTAAGTTTCGTTTCATTCCGACTTGTGTTAGTGACACGGGTAGCTTAGACTCTAGACGGGACCCCAAGATTAGTTAGACATGGCCCACCAAACTCACTAATTAAGTTAGTATAATTAGACTAATCCCACTTGATTATAATGGTTAGATTAATGACTTAAACTTGACCTTTTTGACCCGAACCTCTTCCATTTGATTTATTAGCCAAAGGGCATGCAAAGAGGGGCAAATAGGACATTTCAAATAGGCTCAACCTATCCAAGACATGGCCGGCCACATGGAGAGGGATTCCCATTCATTTTATTCTTACATAGCCTCTTTTTTTCTCCTTTGGTGTTCTTTCCCAAAACTTGAGAGCAACCCCTTTGGATTTTATCTTCCAAATCCACTCATTTTCTTCTATTCCTCTCAATCCATCAAGGAGAGGGAGCCTACTAGGTATGGGGGGGAAGGAGCAAGAAGAGGAGTCCATTTGCAAGGAGAGTCCGTGTCGGATTCGTGTCCTTTGGGTTTTTTATTGGGATCCAACTCCCAATAGGTATCTCTCTCTAATCCCTCTCTATTTCATCTTTGTATTATATTTTGATAGTTTTGAACCCATAGGAACCACCCCCATGTATGTAACATCCTTAGGTTTGATTTTGAGACACTTTTGAGTCCTCATTTGGAAGTTATGATGGTTTTTGTGGCACCCAAGGAGAAATTCCGAGGGTGGCCCACCAATTATTTGTAGGAATGTCCCATAGCCATTTTTGTCCTCTAAATTCAGATTTTGATTAGTTAGAGGGTAGTTTAGACATGATAGATAGGTTTTCCATGGTTTTCATTAGGTTTTCTACAAGTTTGGACATGTGTTTTAGGCTCACATGTCATATTTACATATATCTATGTGTTAAATAGTATAATTATAGGTAGTAGAATATTTTGAGCTATATTATTATATATTTATATGTTTGTGGATGTGTGGTGGTGGTTTGATGTGTGTAGAGAGAGTGGAGGAATCATATCTATCATGTTGGAGGTTGTGGTTGAGTGTTTGGTTGAGAGTGTGAGATATGGTTGTGTTGTACTTGTGTGAGTGGTTGTTGTGGATGTGAGAGGGTGAGAGTTGTGTTGTGTTTGTGAAAGTGAGAGAAATAGATTCATGAGATGAATAGATGGATTCATGAGAGAGGGATTAATATATAATGAATGAATTAGTGAATTATGGATGTTTAAATGAATTAATAGATGAGTGAATGAATAAATGGATGGAGAAGAGAGGAGTTAGAGGGGAGGGGCTACTGCCCCATTGGCAGCAGCATGTTGTTTTTAAACAGCAGTAGGGGCAGCAGCTGTAGCTGCTACAGCAGCAGCAGTTGGGGGCTGCAAGGCAGTCCCCATTGCACCCATTCATACCCCCTTCGCAGCCCTAAACCCCCCCCATTTCAGCAGCAGTAGCAGCCATGGGGCTGCACTAGGCAACCCCATAACCCTCCCATTGAGTGTGTGTGTGTGTATGAGTGATATTTATTAGGTTAGTTAGTGTGTCTTGTGGTTAGTTTAGAGAGTGAGTTAGTAGTGTGTATATATATATATATATATATATATATATATATATATATATATATATAGTTGGTAGATATGTAATAAGTTATGTTATAAGTTAGATAAGTTAGGATTTGAGATTAGAGTTAGTGGTTTTCTTATAGGTATATATATGTTAGATATATTTGGTTAGGATAATGGTTAGTAGATATATTATGAGTTAGGATATTAGGTAAAGTATGTTGGTATCCTATATAAGTTAGTGTGTGATTGTGGGTTAGAATTTTGAGTATGATACGAAGTTGGTGTCTTGGTTTTAGGATACCAAGTTATTATTTAGAGTGGGATACTAGTTATATATTAGTATTATAGGGTATCTTGAGTGGTATAAGTAAGATAATGAGGATTACCTTAGGACAAGGGTAAGATAATGGTTTCATGAAGTTAGATAGTATGAGATAAGTTAGTTAAGTTATGAGTTAGTAAGTATGAGATATATGTTAGTATCCTAGGAAGGTTAGTTAGTGGGATGTTAGAGACTTGGTATTGAGATACCATGTAAGTTGAGTTAGAGTTTAGTTTGAGTGGTATTTTAAGGATACCAATACAGTATCTCAAGTTTACCCTTTACCTTAAGGTAATTGAATATTTACCTTTTTAGAAAGTAAGGTATTAAGATACCATGGTATGGTATCGAGATACAAGGGTAAGAGTTAGAATACCTTGGTAGGGTATTGGGGGTCTCGTAGAGTGAGGGTAAAATAGGTTGGGGTATTGGTTAGAGGCTAAGGCGAAGAGTTTACCTTAGTAGGATAATAAGGTAAGGTTAAGGTAATACCTTAGAACTAAGATATGAGATAATATGTTTAAGGTATGGTTAGAATTAGGATAGCTTGGTTGGTAATGGTTAGGAATAGGGTAAGTGACTTAGGATTGACCCCGTTTGACCATGGTTGACCCCGTTTCCACCCATTGATTGATGATTGTTTTCTTAGTACCTTTAGTTTGCATATGTGATGATCATGCTAGATAAATAGAACACCACAATGAAGACTGCAATAACATGATACTATAGAGACTAAGACCATGCACGTTTGTTCCTATTTCCTAGAATTGCATGTTGTATAACTTTGGATAGAATTTATTAGACTTTGTTTGTTAGGGGCTTGACCTAGAGAAGAGTACAACCAATTTGAATTTCGAGGACGGAATTTTTCTAAGGGGTGTCGGATTGTAACTGCCTGTTTTCAAAAATGAGAGTAATTTTGAACTTTTGTAAAATTGATTATTGAATAATAGGTTTAAATCATGTTATTGATTTATTAGTGATTTTGATTATTTTAATATCATTAAATTAGTGTTTTGTGATTTTGTTCTTTGGCTAGTGTAACCTTAGAGCTGCTTAGCCTAGAGACTAACCATGACCATGAAGGCCTAAATCCATGTGATTAGATTAGCTAATTACCACTTTTTAGGCTAAGAGTATTTTGGTCATTTTGTGACTTTTGAATTATTTAGGATTTTGATTAATTGGTAAATTTTAGATTATTTTAATAATATTTAAATTGATGTATTGTGATTTTGGTCTTTTTTATATTTTAATATTTTGGGAACTTTTATATTTTAATATTGTATTTTTGGGATTTGTTTAGTCGGATTTAAGTTTCGTTTCGTTCCGACTTGTGTTAGTGACCCAGGTAGCTTAGACTCTAGACGGGACCCCAAGATTAGTTAGACATGGCCCACCAAATCCACTAATTAAGTTAGTATAATTAGACTACTCCCACTTGATTAGAATGGTTAGATTAATGACTTAAACTTGACCTTTTTGACTCGAACCTCTTCCATTTGATTTATTAGCCAAAGGGCATGTAAAGAGGGGCAAATAGGACATTTCAAATAGGCTCATCCTAGCCAAAACATGGCCGAACACATGGAGAGGGATTCCCATTCATTTCATTCTTATATAGCCTTTTTTTTTCTCCTTTGGTGTTCTTCCCTAAAACTTGAGAGCAACCCCTTTGGATTTCATCTCCCAAATCCACTCATTTTTCCTCTATTCCCCTCAATCCATAAAGGAGAGGGAGCCTACTGGGAGTGGGGGGGCAAGGAGCAAGGAGAGGAGTCCATTTGCAAGGAGAGTCAGTGTCGTATTCGTGTCCTTTGGGTTTTTTATTGGGATCCAACTCCCAATAGGTATATATATCTCTCTCTCTCTCTAATCCCTCTTTATTTCATCTTTGCATTGTATTTTGATAGTTTTAAACCCATAGAAACCACCCCCATGTATGTACCATCCTTAGGTTTGAGTTTGAGATACTTTGGAGTCCTCATTTGAAAGTTATGATGGTTTTTGTGGCACCCAAGGAGAAATTTCGAAGGTGGCCCACCAAGTGATTGCAGGAATGCCCCATAGACATTTTTGTCCTCTAAATTCAAATTTAGATTAGTTAGAGGGTAGTTTAGACATGTTAGATAGGTTTTCCATGGTTTTCATTAGGTTCCCTACAAGGTTGGACATGTGTTTTAGGCTCACATGTCATATTTACATATATCTATGTGTTAAATAGTATAATTATAGGTAGTAGACTGTTTTGAGCTATATTGTTATATATTTATATGTTTGTGGACGTGTGGTGGTGGTTTGATGTGTGTAGAGAGAGTGGGGGAATCATATCTATCAAGTTGGAGGTTGTGGTTGAGTGTTTGGTTGAGAGTGTGAGATATGGTTGTGTTGTGCTTGTGTGAGTGGTCGTTGTGGATGTGAGAGGGTGAGAGTTGTGTTGTGTTTGTGAGAGTGAGAGGAATGGATTCATGAGATGAATAGATGGATTCATGACAGAGGGATTATTATATAATGAATGAATTAGTGAATGGATGATTAAATGAATTAATAGATGAGTGAATGAATAAATGGATGGAGAAGAGAGGAGTTAGAGGGGAGGCGCTGCTGCCCCCATTGGCAGCAGCATGCTATTTTTAAACAGCAGTAGGGGCAGCAGCTGTAGCTGCTACAACAGCAGCAGTTGGGGGCTGTAGGGCAGCCCCCATGGCACCGATTCACACCCCCTTCGCAGCCCCTAACCCCCTATTTCAGCAGCAGTAGCAGCCAAGGGGCTGCACTAGGCAGCCCCATAACCCTCCCATTGAGTGTGTGTGTGTGTGTGTGTGAGTTATATTTAGTAGGTTAGTTAGTGTGTCTTGTGGTTAGTTTAGAGAGTGAGTTAGTGGTATATATAGATATATATATAGTTGGTAGATATGTAATAAGTTATGTTATATGTTAGATAAGTTAGGATTTGATATTAGAGTTAGTGGTTTTCTTATAGGTATATATGTGTTAGATATATTTGGTTAGGATAATGGTTAATAGATGTATTATGAGTTAGGATATTAGGTAAAGTATGTTGGTATCCTATATAAGTTAGTGTGTGATTGAGGGTTAGAGTTTTGAGTAGGATACCAAGTTGGTGTCTTAGTTTTAGGATACCAAGTTAGTATCTAGAGTGGGATACTAGTTATATATTAATACTAGAGGGTATCTTGAGTGGTATAAGTAAGGTAATGAGGATTACCTTAGGATATGGGTAAGATAATGGTTTCATGAATTTAGATAATATGAGAAAAGTTAGTTAAGTTATGAGTTAGTAAGTATGAGATATATGTTAGTATCCTAGGAAGGTTAGTTAGTGGGATGTTAGAGACTTGGTATTGAGATACCACGTTAGTTGAGTTAGGGTTTAGTGAGAGTGGTATTTTAAGGATACCAATACGGTATCTTAAGTTTACCCTTTGTCTTAAGGTAATTGAATATTTACCTTTTTAGAAAGTAAGGTATCAAGATACCATGGTATGGTATCGAAATACAAGGGTAAGAGTTAGAATACCTTGGTAGGGTATTGGGATCTCGTAGAGTGAGGGTAAATTAGGTTGGGATATTGATTAGAGGCTAAGGCAAAGAGTTTACCTTGGTAGGATAATAAGGTAAGATTAAGGTAATACCTTAGAACTAAGATATGAGATAATATGTTAAAGATACGGTTAGAATTAGGATAGCTTGGTTGGTAATGGTTAGGAATAGGGTAACTGACTTAGGGTTGACCTCGTTTGACCATGGTTGACCGTTTTGACTAAAAGTTAACCAAAAGTCAACTTTAGCCTAAAATTAACCAAAACTTGACCAGAGTTGACCAGTTGACCAAAAGTCAACTATGAGTCAACCATTGACCTAGTTTGACCTAGAGTGGACTATGAGTTGACCAGGGTTGACCAAAGTTGACCGATTGACCAAAAGTCAACTGTAAGTCAACTTTTGACTTAAATCGATCCAGTTTGACTTTGTTTGTCTTGTCTTGACCTAGTTTAACTTTGTTAGGCCTAGTATGACTTAGATTGACTTTGTATAATCTAGATTGACTTAGATTGACCTAGTGTGACTTAGTTTGGCTTGGTGTGACTTAGTATGACTGAGTTTGACCTAGATTACATAACATATACTAGAAATTATGTCATACACTGTTAAACCCTAATTAACTCATGATATCTCATCTTTAGGTCTGTGATTTCACTCTGAGCCAGATTACACAGTTGATATATTTCCATCGGATCTCAGGTGAGTACATTCTCTGATAGTATTTATGTTTATGATATCGTCTATGTTTCTTGTAATTAGAGAAGATATCCTTGTTCTCTTGTCACATTGTCCACACGGATTGGTATTTGTCTGGATCCCGTCATGAGATGTTATTCCTTGTATTCCTTGGTATACCCTGTGCAAGTTTTTCCTGTGTATTGCATAGACATGATTCTTGCGAAGGCTCGCTACCTCCTCGGAGAATCATGTTCCATGACATGTCATTACTGGATCCACGTTACTGGTCGGGGATGGGGGTACTTAGTGTAGATATGTGATCATTTTTCCTCCTGTGATTCCTGTTCCCTAAGAGTGTTAGCCATACACTTCACGTATGACTAGCCAGGCCCTTTTTCTCTTGTGCAACCCAAGCCGATCATATGTTGAAACTAATACTAAACTCATATAGATATAGTTACAGATTTTCGTACATGATATATACTATTTTCTTGTTCTTACATTCATTTACAGTCTTGATATGCCTTACCATGATTCATGTACACATTATTTTATCTTGTATATTCTCTCTATTTACTGCTATATTTTTAATATCATCTAACTAGACTGTTATTTGAGATTTGTGCTCGTTCCATCCTGACTAGATATGTTGACAAAATTTTACAAATTATGGCAAGGACGAGTGTCCTACCTACTACGGCCTTCATGACGTAGTTGGCCTAGACTTGGAGACCCTAGTTCAGCAAGGGTTAGCTCCAGCCGATGGGGCTTTAGAGTAGCTTAGCTGGTTTAGTGTGGTACTGGACTTTGTCTCGACATTACATTTTGGCTTGTTATTATTTTATTATTTGTATTAGAGATTGTTGACTCTAGACTTGTATTATTTCTGTGTTGGATCTTCTAGATGATATTTCATATCTTATTGTCTTTATCTTTCGGTATCATCTATCTTTCTTAGAGTTTATGATTGTGCATATTCTATTGTCATTGCTTGTCCTCCATTTGGAGTTGACCGTTCTCCGGGTGCGGATCGTGACGGATAGCAAGATACGTAATATATATGCCAAGGTACATAAAAGAAAATATGATCTAAGGCAACTAGTTATACGATATACATGATATGCATGTAAGAACATATTCCGAATATCAGGCTTAGCCACTGAGGCTCACAAGCTCCTTAGAAGACTATTGCTCTAAGGCATCGTGTCATGGGACCAAGGGCAAACGAGTAGATAAAGTATATAACCACCCAAGCTCTGCTACATAGACGAAGGTATACGAGTAGAATACCATCCAAGTCCCTATATAGAAACAAGGATATTTGAGTATATATATATATATATATATATATATATATATATATATATATATATATATATATATATATAGCCTGATATAGCGGTAATATTCTCCCCACCCCATGTCTAGAACTAGCAAGTTAAGTCAAGAATACTCTATCTAGAAACAAAAACAATAATAAATAATAAATATAGTAATCTACTACGAAGTCAATACCATGAGTACTCATGTAAAACTTGCATCATGAACGTGTTGGTGTCCTATGGTCAATCGTGTCAATGAAATATGAATAAAGTACACGTAATGCCTAGTATTCTACTCGATGTCAATACTATGACATCGGCACCCATCTTCGAAACAAAATCTCAGTATCAACAATCCTACGTCATGCTAGTGCTAACAAAATAAACAAGAAAATAAAGGAAATAATTCGTAACCAATGCAAGGTACACTTGCATGTAACGTCTATCTGAGTGTGCGTCTAATCAACTCCAACGTCCTCGCTAATTCCACCAATTCTACATATAATAAATATTCTATTATTAATTAACTCTCTCTAATGACTTAACATATATGGACTTCCCATATATGATCCAAAATAATATCTATACACTAAACTAGTCATAACGTCTATGCTACACAATATAGCATATATAGTACCAAATCTTCCTATAAAGGTATTTTATGACTAACATAAAATATTAATTTAAATTTTGGAAAAATATTTATAAATATTTTATATCATTATTATTATATTTATTGGTAGAAAATCAAGTACACAAGTCCTAGGTTGATTCTACAACAAACAATTTTCTAGATTAGGTACACGATATGAGTCCCAAAACAATAAATATTTATAAATCATTAATTCTGTAAAAATCATAAAAAGGTAAAATTATATATTTATCATGAAAACATGCACAACAATTAATTTGCTAATGGTATAAGAAGTTTCAAAATTAATTGGACACGTAGAACTCATGGATTTCGGTATTTCTATATATGGTAAAATGTCCGAATTTTTGATCAATAGAAAACAAAGCCAAAATGCTGCAAAAGTATATGCCTTAAAAATCTTAAGAAGTCTAGTTTCGGGCCAAAAATATATAGAAGGCCAAAGTGGCCCGAAAGTAGATAAAAATTGGCTAGCAACAGATCTGGTCTATTTTGGACACATGTTCGTAGAACAGATGCCCCAGACAAACCGTTTGGAAATGTGTGGGTGGCTAATTGGACATAAAAATAGACAAAGAGATATTTCTATTAGTTTTATTTCAATAAAAAGATAAGGTCGATAAGTACACAAAATCTTAGATGCAAAATAGCGTACATGCTGGAACGAATTTAGACTTGGAATCCAACTTCGGGTGACTTATAAAATCTGCAACTTCTCACGAAGTTGATGTGGCTCCTCGAGGGCTTGCTAGGACATTAGGGGAAGGTATTGACGAGTCTTGAGAGTTAGTGGAAGGGTTAAAATTGGTCAGGTGAAAAGGGTTTTATTCGGATGGGGAAGAACTATGTGCACATGGGAAATATAGGAGGCCGCTCAGTTTTTAAGATGTATATATATAAAATTCGTACAAAAAAGGGAGCACGTGCTAGTCTTACGTGAGAGAAAATAATTTTGGAGATTCTAGATTTGATTTGGTGAGATTTGGAGAAGATTTGATTGTTTAAATCAAGGGTGTATCTCAAAATGATTTGATTGGGTCCAAATTAAAAAATTAGTTATAGAGTTAATTTAAAAATAGATTTAAATCAATATGGCTGCCATTAATTTATAAAATTTAGTAAACAATATGTCTAATAGGTGAGGTTACCCTAGAATAGGCTCTACGAATCCTACTTGGACTAGTTATGGGTCGGTGGAATTATTTGGATCGATTTGAGTCCAATAAATCTAATATTTGGTCTTGTGTGCCATTTGAAAATAAATAGCACATGAAAATTCAATTGAGTGGCACATCATTGCCATGTTTGTAGTAGGCTCAAAATAGGTCAAAACCATATATTGGTTCGAAATATTTAAATCGGATTTGGGCCTCAAATCAAAATTAGAAAATACATCAAATTTACGGCAAAGGGTAAAATAACTATTTTGACCCCCAAGGTTGTGCAAGAAATATGTATGCAAGGAAACATGTTTGAGTGTGACATGATCTGCCTATGTGAATGTGGACTCATCTAGAATTCGAATATGGAATTAGATTTGAGAAACTGATAATTATTGTGCTTCAAAAATCAAAGCTACGGTAAAGTACTACTATAGTCATTATCGACTTTAAAATATAATTTAATATTAAATATCCATATAAAAATATTATTAAAATATTAAGGGGCTTACAACCTATCCAACTTAGAAAATCTCATCTTCAAAATTAAAATAACACTAACTAATGGAGAGCTATGCTAATGTAACTATGAATATCTCAAGGGGTACGCTACGTCACTATGGTCTATCCTAATAACTTGAGTAACAATCAATCATGAACGATTTCCTATGCAATGTCCCTACCATAAAACTATAAATTATTACCTCTAGTCTCTCCTCCTAGTTTTTGCGGTCCTGCAACGATATATTAAAGGCTTGCCCTCCTTGCTGTGTTATGGCTTGCTTTCTGGCCTGTGCAAATTGTATTGCCTGATCGAGAATCGGTCATTGCGGGTATCCTCCTTACGCTACTAGTTGATTTGCATTTTCTCCTGCAGGTGGTGCTCTCGGTGTTGGATACTCTGGCCTAGGCGGCAGCTGTGCTGGTATCGGTGCTGGTTGTTGTGGCATCGATACTGCTCTCTGATTTTTTGGACAGTCTCGTACGGCATGCTGAGTCGAACCGTAACC
Source organism: Iris pallida (assembly GCA_029216955.1). Classification (NCBI taxonomy): domain Eukaryota; kingdom Viridiplantae; phylum Streptophyta; class Magnoliopsida; order Asparagales; family Iridaceae; genus Iris; species Iris pallida. Next base: position 3,839,297 of record JANAVB010002398.1, read on the forward strand.
CAAGCATACCCCTAGTTCGCGTCAATAATCCTTCTCGGTATGGCCTTCCTTGTCACAGTAATGGCAAGTAGGCAGTACATGTGCTGATTGCTGGAATGGGCTCTGTTGTTGGTGTATCGCTGGTCGCTTTGTTGGTACTCCTTGATATGCTTTGTTGGTTCAAGGGGTCTCTTCTGGCCTGCCTCCTTCTGGTGAACTTGCTCTAGAGGTCGTGTTCCTGTGATGACTCCCGAGTAGGTGGTAGGTGCAGCGGCTCTAATAAGCTCCTGTAATCTGTAACTCAACCCATTGTATAATTTCTCCTCATTTTCCTCCTCTATCTAGATCAGTGTAGGTACGAAGCGGCTCAGTCATAGAAACTCAGTATAATATTCTTCTACGGCCATGATGTCTTAAAAAAGGTGAAGGAACTGGCTTTGAAGCTCCGCTCTAAATGTAGCTGGGATATACATCTCTTAGAAGAGTTTGGAGAACTCCTCCCAAGTGACATTATTTGATCCAAGCTGTCTTTCTACTGTGAGCCACCAGTGGTGTGCATTGCCAGTCAGCTGCATTATGACGACAACCATTAAACGCTCCTTCGATAAATCTGATGCCTCCAACTGATGCTGGATGTTGGTGAGCTACTCATGAACCTCCGTGGCCCCCTCCTTGCCCAAGAATTTGGTTGGCTTCAGCTGGCAAAAATCTACTAGTGTCCCCTTCGATGGATGACGAACTGGTGGAGTCGCCCTCTCCAAAGCTACTACAATACGATCCTTCATGTTCTCCATCTGTTTCTGCTGAATCTCCAATTGGATCTGTTGTTGTGCCTGCATCACACATAAAAAGTCTAGAACAACTACAGAGGATCCATAGTTTGTTCGAGTTGGAGGATATCATCGGCGGCATCGGTGGGATATCCTCTCTCATGAACCTCGATGGGTGCGAAGCAGCTGGATTGTCAGTTCGGTAGCCTCCAACCGGTGGCAGAGTCCTGTCGACGTGAGTCACTACTGCATTCTACGGAGTAACTGCGGGATTCGCGTTGCCGGCTTTGTAACCCCCTTTAATCAAATTTTTGAAATTTTTCGAATTTTTTTACTTTTCTATTTTTTGAATTATTTTTCTAAAAATCGTTGAAAACGTAAATGTTGATATAAACGTATTTTCGATCGGGAAATGCTATCGTTATTTTGATTAGATCTTTTGAATTTGAGAAATCGTATTATATAGAATTTTGCCCTAAATAAAATTCTTGTCCTCTTTCTAAAATCTTTTTTAGATATAAATATTTTTTATAAGAAATAATTTGTCAAAATATTATTTTAATTAGATATACTTTATTTATTGTAAAATATTTATTTTTGAAATCCTATAGTTATAATGATTTCAGGATCTTCGTTTTTTCTCGTAACGGGCTAAGACCATTTCGGTCTCCTAGCCTACCAAGTTGGACTTGGATCGTGGGCTAAGTCCTTTGGGTTAGGCAATGATTGATAGTGGTAGTAAATTGTAATTAACTACTAAATTAACTAGTAGTAATTGTAAACCCCCATAATTTATAATTGATTTTTTTATTTAAATTAATTTGTTACGTATTTTTATTAGCTATGGATCTATTTACTATTAAGTTATTAGTATAATTAAAGCATGTGTGTATATATATACATTATTATAAGTGGGCATGCTAATATTTCTATTAAATAAGAAATATACTATAGTCTAGGATTTTGAGTAATTATTTGTAAATTATTTGAGAAATTATTGCTAGCTTAAGATGTATATATACTTATATTTTGATATAGATATATATATATATATATATATATATATATATATATATATATATATATATATATATATATATATATATATATATATATATATATATATAATTAGTTATAATTGTAAGTGTTTTAGAAAAAAAAAACAAATATCGTTAGTTGTGGGGGAGCCGAACCCCCAATGCAGCTACAGCTGCGGTGAGAGGGGGGTGGGCCCGACCCCCCTTAATAGATTTACTTTGCAGCAGCTTCAGCTGCAATATTATGAAACCAAATGGCCCGACCCCATAGCTAAAGCCGCAAGCGACAAACCGAGCACTAAGAACCCGGACCCACCTCCAACTGAATGGCAGCAACTCACCCGCGTGAGCATCCCGAGCCAACCCCATAGCAGACTCAAACTCTATTTCTAATAGAAATGGAAGACAGCGGCAATATATATATATACTGCTCGACAAACCTAAACCCTCACTCCCGAGTACTCCTTCCCATCCCCTCTCCACCTCGACCCCAAGGCCGCTAACTCCCAAAGCACACCCCAGGCGCCTGACAACCACAGCACCGCCGCGGAGAGCCCCAACCCGATGGTCGAGCAAAGAAGGCTCCACTGAATTCGTACGTTCCAGGTACAATTTTCGAGATATATTTCTCCCATGTTTTGCAATGATTTCACTATCCGTCGCCTCCTAGGTAACGACCACATAACCATCTTCAAACCCCTTCTGATAGAATTCTGGGAACCCCAGGGGATCGCTCGAAAAATCGAGGCAAAGTTGTCCCAAAAATTGTTGAAAACACAGTTTAGAAAGCAGTCCCAAACCACAACTTAAAAGCCAGATTTCGATCTGTGTGTCAAGATTTGTTTAGAAACTAATTGAACACATATGAAGACAACATAACCGAGATCATAACGCATCTTCTAGATCGTTGTTTCGATTAGCATGTAAGAAATAGACTGATGTTAAAGTTGGGCGAAAAACTGTTTTCTAAAGTGTTAATTTTAGAAAATTTCCACGATACGACGTACGCCCCAACAAACCGGGCGACGTGGTCGTGCGCTATACGCATAGAAAGGCTCGTATGGACGTTACCGACAAGTGGGAACTGACGGAACTCAGTTTCGTCGCGTGTGTGCGACGAAATCAACGTGTATCCGTCGAGATACCCCGTATCGATATTTTGCAAACTTGCCCATAACTTCGTGTACCGTCGTCGAATCGAGACGAAACTTGCACCAACAGGTCCGGATCGAAATTCTGGTCCTGCATACCAGGTTTGGTTCGATTCTGAGAAGGTCAAATCGGAACCCAATTTTGGCGGGCCTGCGACCCACTCAAACGGGCGATTTTGTACACGGCTCCTCGAAATCCAAAACTGGACATACCGTTGAGTTCCTCTCCTCAAAATGAAACCGTAGACAAATAGTTTGACGACTTTAGAGATCGTAGACTTTGGCACGCATTTCGGTACAAAGTGGGTCCAACGACGGACATCGTTTTGACCCGAAATTACAATTTTGCCCCTGTTTCAGAATTTAACTTTTGGACAGGCGTTTCCTAGGTATATCTTCTTCACCGGGATCATTTTTGATGTTTGTTTCAGAGTTTGGAGTCATCTGTGATTTGTGAGTTTTTGGTGCGGACACTTGCTACTCTTGGACTTGCCACTTGTACCACCAGGCAAGATACCTTGCCACCTTACTCTGTGATTATTATATTCTTATTTTTAGTTGTTATTTTTAGCATTGTTTTGTGGTATTTAAACTGCACGTCCAAGTCACACTTGGGTGCAAGCGACTCTATCGGTCGTTTCTCTTTATTTATTTATTCTCTTACATTGACTTAGTTTATTGACCATGCACTGATGTTGAGGTATTGGTATATCTCATATGGCCTTGACACTTGTTCTATCACGTGATGTGTGTCACATATAGGACACGTTTCTGCACAGTTGGCTGGCCACCGATGCGTATGGAGCGTGCGACGGATAGGAGTAACTGCCAATAGTATTACATAATCAGAAGACTTGCCAGTTATTAGAGGTTTATATCAGTCATGGAGATGATGATACTAGGCATTGGGTCGGGAGAACAATACCTGACGTATGGGCTTCTTTACACTTGTAGGCCTTTAAAAATGACAGTCACGCTGAGTTGATCAGGACAGAGTCAAAAGTTACGCTCAGTTGATCCAGACAAATATTTACAAATCACGCTGAGGGACAGGTCATCATTTGTCAGAGAGTAATTATAACTGACAGCACGACAGTCGAAGAATGTCTCTTCGTATGCCACATATGCACAGAATTCGAGAGATCACAGCCGTCTATTGCGTGACTTTCGAAATCTTCTTCAGCAAGACTCAACCTTCGTCAAGTTGGCGTACCAAAAAGGGTTTCTTGTCATTTAATGCGACTCACAAAGCAATCACTGTCAGAGATTTTGTGTCAGTCAAGACACGCCAAATCAAGACAGCTGGCAGTTCTATCTCAAGTCTGCATGTATTTTTGAGTTCTTCATCTCAAGTTTGAGTGGATTCGGAAGTTTTCTTCCTCAAGTTTGCGTGGATTTTGAAGCTTTTTGCCCCGAGTCTGCGTGGATCCTGAAGCTTCTTGCCCCAAATTTACGTGGATTTTGAAGCTTTCTACACCGAGTTTGCGTGGATTTCGTCTTCAACAAGTCTGCGTAGATTTTATCAAATTGGAGTACGTGGCAGCCATGCCACTGATTTCTCGCCTGCGTGTTTTGTAACTTGCATACGACTCATGCATGATTGCCATATATCCAACAGTTACAGGCCACGTCCAGTAACTGCTCACAGCCTTGCGTATGTTAAATCCTGCGTGATTTTCAACTAAGCACAGACTGTGAAGACAGTTATCTTTTCAGTTATTGTTTTTGACTCTATAAATAGAGTTCTTTTTCTCATTCATTGTACAGATACACTGATATCTACTGTCTAAATTTTGAGAGCTTTTCTTCTTCGTATAGTCCAAGGGATAAAGTGATCGTCTTCTAGATCAGATTCCCATAGTTGTAATTTTCCCAGATACATAATAAATAAAGAAATTTATTTATGGAAAACAAATTGGCAGCTCTACTGGGGAAAACTATCTCCTCTTCTGAGATGGCGACAACTCAATGCAATACTTCGTCAATCGGCTCGACGAAGAAGGTGATGAAGATCCAATTCGATCAACTCGCCTATGAAGAAATGCAGCGGGCTAAGAGTGGCAAGCCCACTTCAGCCTCCATCATCACTGCCAAGTCGAAGGAACACTCCGTCTATGTTCCTAAGAATCAGTTGGCAGTCAATGGTGAAGTCTCTGCCTCAGTGTCTACTCCTAACACTGGCATGAACTCTACTGCAAGCACGCACACTCTTGTGCGCTCGAAGATGACAGCAATCAAAAGTCACGCTGACAGTACTGGCTCCTTAACCAAATCTGTTCCAGCGCGCAATCTCACATTCAAAAATCACGCTGACAGTACTGGCTCCTTAGCCAAATCTGTTCCAGCGTGTATTTCTAAAACCAAAAATCATGCTGACAGTACTGGCTCCTTAGCCAAATCTGTTCCAGCGTGTATTTCTAAAATTAAAAGTCACGCTGACAGTACTGGCTCCTTAGCCAAAACTGTTTCAGTGTACAATTTCAACCCTAAAAGTCACGCTAACAGCACTGGTTCCTTAGCCAAGTCTGTTCTAGCATGTACTTCCAAAGTCAAAAGTCACGCTAACAGTACTGGTTCTTTAACTAAGTCTGTTTCAGCGTGTATTTCATCTAAGAAGAATAGCTCCCTAGCTATCTCTTCTTCTTTACCAAGTTCTACTGGAACTGGGGGTGGTCTTCCACACAAAGTCCCTTCGAAAAGGAATAACTCTTTAGTTGTTTCTTCTGCTCCTGTAGTTTTTACTTCAGGAACAGCTTTGACTGACACTTTTGTTAGTCAAAGAAAAGGAGATGGTCTTTTGACTACTCTTCCTTCTGGACATTCTATGTCTCAAAACTTGAATGAGTCTAAGAAGAAACATTCTTTAATGTCTTCTTCTATGACTTCTTCAAATTGGGCACAGAATCTGTCCATAAAAGAGGATCTGTTACCAACTCCTAATCAAAGGGATGGTTCAACTCTTCCTTCTCTGCAAATATCCAGATCAATGGAAGGAAAACTCCATGTTTCCAAAACTAATGTGTTATCTTCCACTGATTTAAGAACAAAACTGAACACTTCTGGTGTTAAGAAACCATACCAGTTGGAAACAAGGATAAGAGATCCAGATGCAGAGTATGCAAGAAACTATGTGGCTCATATTAATCATTCTCTATATAATCAAGAGCCATCAAGACCCAAGAACAGGAAATGTACTCCTCAATCTTCACAAACAGATTTACGAAAATATCTTCAACAGAAGAGAAGGAGTGATTCTGTGTCAAAGGATCATGCTGAATGTGACTTCTATCCAAGAGTCATAATCCAATGCAGATGTCAATCAATGGCTGATGACCATGTTGATCATGAATGTGACTTCCAGCCAAGAGTCATAATGCAATGCAGATGTCAAACTAAACGACAATCTGTCTTTAATCGGATTCAGTGTGAACCTATGCCTGATGAAGATGAGCCTTTGTTTGCTTATGTCAACATGACCTCTCGGGATGCTGGGGGTAGAGTTGATAGTCTAGATAGAGTATATAGAAACACCAGAGCAAGAGTGCTGGCTTCTAGTCAAAGAAATTTGATCTCTGAAGATGATTCTGAATTTCTGGAAGAATCCAACTTCCCACCTCTTCCTACTGGAGGTAGTTCTCCTCTAAATGACTTTGATGCACGAAGCAGTGATTCAGAGCATACAACATCCACTAATTCATCAATAATCCCTTGTACAGTCACAACATATATGGTGGATGGAAATACTGAATTGAACAATGAACCTTCCTCTTCAGTGACTCCTCAGGACCAAAGAATTGCTTCTTTGGAACAGCAAATGAAGTCTATGGCTGACACTATGAAGTCGATGTATGAACTCATGACAGCTCAGTTGCAAAATCGACAGACTGTACCAGATGTTATACCAGTTGATACTGATATAAGTCCAGTACAAGTTCCTCCGGCAGTACAATCCAATACCCCTGGACCAGCTCAACCAAATCCTAGTCTTTCTGGAGCTGGGGATAGTGCCTACAATGCTGTTCCTCCTCCCAACTATTCTCTACAAGCTACAACTCTACAATCCTCCAGAGTTGTCTCTGAAGAATTGAAGAATCTCAAAACTCAATACGAGGCATTCAAACAGAAGGATGGTTTACAAAGGTTAGGCATCAAGCAATCTTATCCGATAGAATGGAAGCAAGTATCGTATCCTCCTAAATACAAGCCTTCTACTATCTTATTCTATGATGGGACCACTTCTCCAAGTCAGTTTATTAATCACTTTGAAGTGATGACTGATCAGTTGCAACCAAGTGACGCCCTCCTTACTCGGGTATTTATTGGATGTCTCAAGGGAACTGCTTATGAATGGTACAGAAGTCTCCCAGATGGGTGCATTACCTCATTTGCTGGTTTCAAACAGATGTTTCTTGAACGGTTCTATGAAGGGCTCAATGACATGACTATGTCTGCTCTTATTAGAATCAAGCAGAAAAATAATAAAACTACAGAAGATTACATTGAACGGTTTCGAAGAGAAGCTCTGAAGATGCCTCTTGAAACTCCTGATGCTGTCACCATCGACACATGAAAATCAAACTTGTTACCAATCATCAGCATGTGGACAGGATCCACCCAATTCCAAGACTGGCCTTCTTTCATAGTCAGTGCCAAGGCTGCAGAAATTAGTGCTGAAACCTTCAAAGGTTTAGGAGTGCAGATGACTCCCAAAAAACAGGTCAAGGTGCTAACAATAAAAATAATGCTCGCAAAGGAAAAGAAACTCTTGAAGTTAATCTTCAGAGTAAAGATGCAGCAACTGTTCAAACTCCTGCCTCTACAACTCAACAACCAAGAACACCTCGCCCCAAAGAAGAGTACTCTTTCGATGATGACGATGTCCTTGGTATCTTTGAATGTCTGCTGAAAGGTAATAAAATACAATTACCTGAGATCAAGAAACTTGATGAAGCTGGTAAGACAGATCATCCCAAATACTGTCCATACCACAGAATGTTGGGTCACATAATTCGTACATGTTATGTACTGAAAGGAAAGATCCAAGAAATGATTAAGTCTGGAGCTATCTCTATCACTCCGAAAGAGAAGACTGTCACTTCCAATGTCGTCTCTATGCAATTCGGAGATTTCCCTCCTCAACTCCTTGAAAGTGGGATTGTTCCTATTCCCAAGGCAACTCTTGAAATAGTGAATATTCCTCCTCAACAGTCTGAAGGATTAGTGCCAATCACTTTGGAAACATGAGAAATTATGTGGATTCATCCAGATCTAGTGGTAGATTTTGAATCTCCTTCTCCTCAAAAGACTACTTCTCGAAAGTCCAAGAAGGCTGGGAAGATTAAGTCATGTCATATGGCGTCTCTTGAATCTACCTCCGACACAAAGCCAAAAGAGAAGGAAGAAGCACTTGCTGGTGCTACTCGAACGGGAAAACATTATCTAAAGGATTATTCCAAGAATCCTGAGGATATTCCTGATATCCCTCCTGCTGATAAAGATGTTCCTAATGTTCCTCCTGAAGAAGAATCATCTACTGTACCTGTTCCTTCAACTATACCGGCTGAACCTGTTCCTCCCAAGCCTACAGCTCTGGAGAAAGGCAAGCAACAGGCTCGGTTTGATAAACCGATCAAGAAGTCTTCTCCTCTTGGGCTTCAGAAGCCTTATAACTTTGACATTCTAGCTCAGCTTGCTAATACTCCAGCTAGAATGTCCCTCTTTGAACTTCTACGTCTTTCTAAAGAGACTCGGGAGACATTAAGTGAAGCACTTCTTCAAGCTGACTCTTGTCTAGCACAATTGAAGAAGCCAGATGCAGAACCTGCCACTTGCTTGCATTGTAACAGTGTTCTGGAGATTATCCCAAATATCACCTTTACACAAGATGACATGCTACTGGAGGATAATCGACATGACCGACCTCTCTACTACACTGGTTATATTGATACGATGAAGATAGATCGTATCCTCATTGACCCAGGGTCTGCTATAAGCATCATGCCAAAGAGTCTATTGGATGAACTAAAAATCCCTCTTCACAAACTCTCTAAGACGGTTACTACTATCCTGGGATTCAATCAAAGCCGAAGCGAGCCTTTGGGAAAGATTCATCTGAAGCTTCAGATAGGAGATTTCAGATCTAAAGTCACTTTCTATGTGATCGAGATCGTAGGATCCTATAATCTTCTTCTGAGGAGGCCCTTTCTTTATGAAAATAATGTGGTGCCTTCTACTCTTCATCAGTGTTTTAAATACATTGATAGCAATGGAAGAGTACAAAAAGAAGTTGCTGATATAAATCCCTTTCATGGGGTTGAAGCTTATTTCAATGATTCCCGAATGTACAAAGAAGAGTAGACAAGGGTCATACAAGCTATGGAGAAAGAGGATGCACAAAGTGAGACTTTAATAATTCCTGTTAAAGGTCGAACTACTCAGCAACAATCTCCTAAACCCTCTGGAGAAGGTTCTTTCATCATTCCAGTGAGTGGACGGATCTCTCCGTTACCTCAGTCGTCCGCTCAAGATACAATGACCATTCCTGTCAGTGGGCGTACTACGGTTCCTGTATCTTCACATATAAAACAGGATACTCTGCTAATTCCAGTTGGAGGGCGGACTTCTCTTCCATCTCAAACTTCAAGGGAGCTCACCTCTTCTGAGCCATTTGTTATCGATCTTAATCGAAACAAAACTTCTTCTTCTTCTCCCCCTTTAGTCATTGATTTGGCTAAAATCTCTAAGGCTCAGCCTTCTTCCAATGTAAATATTCCTGCTTTTACATTTAATGAAAAGTCTCCATCTTTGTAGTACGTTGATGTGTGCAATTATGTTCATAGTTATTTACATCTGTTAGATGACTTGAACACAGTAACCATAGGGGTTGTACAGACTGTTCATACAGATGTATCCCTAGAACCTGTACAATCTTCATACTTTCTAGTTCCCAGCAGAAAGCCAGGAGACATTCCAATATTCTTTTACAAAGGGCCCCAAAGTTCTTCTGATTTAGAAGATGATGACAGAAATGATGATACTGGAAGATTACAACTACATCATTATAGTCAGCAATCTAAAGACATCATCAAAAATATGGGCTATGACTTCAGGACTGGTCTCAATAGTGGAAAAGGAAGAAAAATGCCTGTTCGTATTCCTCTTCTGAAATATGGAAGGACGAAATATGGATTGGTCTATATGGCTCCTACTCCTTTTATCAATATTATCCATAAAGATCCTGAGTCTGACGAAGATAAGAGATCTGATTCTTCTAGTACCACTTCTTGGGATTCTGATACGAGTATCGGTAATTTCTACTGCAACATTCTGTCTTCCAACATGGTTTGTATTGGCTATTTTGAAAAAAGTGATTCATACTTGACGGTTCATCCGTTCATCTGACGGTTCATCCGTTCATTAATACCTGACGGTTCATCCGTTCATCTATCCGACGGTTCGCCCGTTCATTATAATCTGACGGTTAACCCGTTCATTCATCTAGTCTTTTGATTTTTCGAGTCTAAAGATAATGAAAAATTGAGTTCAAAGATATTTTTATGTCTGAATTCTATTTTTTCCAATCAGTATTAAACTAAGATCATTTCTGGTTTAATATCATTTGATAGAATTACAAAGTTCGTCTGTATATTCTATTCTACTGAAATATGTCATGTATTATTTACCTCTGAACATATTTTCTATGAATCTATCATTATCAAAACAGCAAAACCGAAAGTCAGATCAAGAACTTTCATTTGTTGTCATTTCATAATCAAAACATGGAATACAAGTGAAAGTGAAAATAAAAAAGGATTCACTTGCTTGGAGTTATCAGCTCCCTAATACGATCTAGAACAACATTCAGTTTCTCTTCATGAGTTTTTCTAACTCTTTCTGCTGCTACAATTGTAACATTATGTTCATCAAAAATAATGATGGCAGACTGGTGACGATTGGCTTCTTCAATCTGTTTCGCCTGCATCTGTTCCCGTTCCTTCTGAAGAATCTCACAATGCTCGGCTTCAAAGATATAAGCCGTAGCAACCTCAGCTTGTTTTGTTTCCATGACAGCATTGCGCTCTTGAAGATGAGCTAATTCCTTTTTCAATTTCTTCAATTCTTCAGTTTTGGATGCGTTGACTTTTTCTAAAAGCTCTACTCTTTGACGAGCAGCTAATATTTTTTCGCCCTTTTCTACTAATTTTTCAGTAGAGGAGGCAAGAAATGCTTCAAGAGCTGCCTGTTGAGACTGTACTTCATTCTCTAGTTGCTCAATCTCAGCTACAGTTAAAGATTGAATGTCCTCCTTCTTGGTCTTCCAGTATTTTCGGATAGTTACCTCTAACTCATCCAGGAGATGTTCGAAGAAGATGCACTGAGATGCACAACCAGCATGTCGCAGCGCCATCAATGGGAATTTGACCATAGTTCTGAGATCAGAAAAGGGCATAGCTTCATCCTTCAAGAATCGTCTGGAATATGTATCTAGATATGAATAAATGATCTCCGGATACATTCCCAGGGTTTTTGCTAGCCCAGTCTCAAATCCAGGAGTTGCTGTCATCATGGAAGAAGAAGCTTGAACATTCTCTATCCTCGGAACAGAAGTATGTGCGACAGGAGAAGTTGGCAGGTGTGAACTCCCTTCATCAGCATCAGCTTGGACAAGCGGAGCATGAGTCGAGCTCATTGCTGCAGCAGTTCCTACAATTAAAGAAAAATATGATCAGCATTTAAAGGAAGAGAAGTAGCAGAAATAGAATCTGAAATAAAGTTCTACCTGGCTGAGGTTCATATTCGGTATGTGGAGGGAGTCTTGCTTCTTCTCGCAGCCGTTCCATGATTGTATCCGATACTTGCTTTATGTGGCTGCTTCCAGCTCCAGAATTACTAGGTGCTAAAGCATTGTTCGGTGACTGAACAGGTTCAGGGCTAAGTTCTATTCTGTTCCCTTTCACTTTATCTTCATCATAAGGAGTCGAAGTGCCAGCGTGCCAGTCTTCTCCTCCTTCAGCTTCTTCTTCTTCTTCATCTTCAGGATGAGCTTCTGATTCAGAGTCAATGATATTCACATCTTCATGAGTCTCTGGAACAGTGACGATAGCAAGCTCAGTATTAGTTGCCGGTTCAGTCGTCTCTGGAATATCGGTCCGAAGAATAATGTCTTGACAAACATTCTTCAACAGATCATCAGCAGCTGATAGCTCAGACGTAGGCACGTCTTCATCGCCTCTCGTCACAGAAATGTTTTCTTCAGATTGAGTTTCAGGAACTTCTGGCTGTTCTGAAACTTTTTCCAGAGCTGGTTCTTCTTCAGAGTAGTCAATCTGGTCATCCAGTGCTTGAATGACGCCTTCAATCCCATGCTCAAATGGGATCATCATCGTCTTCGATGGTTCAATAGCTACTCCACTTGTGGTTGGAGCAGTTGTTTCCTGAGCTTGAACAGACTCTACTTCAGTCTGTTCAGTTGAAGCTGTTGCAAGGTGAATATCATCAGATTCGGTCTTCTCAGTAGAAGCTGCTTCATTGATTTCCGGCAAAGCTCCTCCACTCATGATCGTCTCTAGGAGTTTATTGCCCTTAATTTTGCTGACAGACTTCTTAACATATTTGCCTCTTGACCTCCTTATTAAAGGAGCGTCGTCTTCATCGGTCTCTTCGTCCTTATCAGCGGTATCGTCTTCGTCAACTGAGATACCGCCCAAAGATGAAGTAGCGGTCACCGAGACCCCTTTCTTCTTATTCTTGGATGTTTGAGACCTAGTACTCCTCTTGGAGACGGTCTCAGATTCGTCACTTCTATTCCTTTTGGAAAGAGATATAAATATAGGAGGAAGAACCTCATCAGGAAAATTTCCTTCCTGGAATAATTCATAGGGAGGATCAACTTCTGTTGTCTCATCCTCGGGTTCTGAAGGAAAGTGCTGAATAACAATTTTCTTCTTTGACCTCTTCGATGGAGCTGGATCATCCTCTGCAACAAAGGTCTTTAGATTGAAACTCGGTCTGAAGGTGCTCGACGACACATAGAAGCGTGCATACGTATAAAGCATCTTTGGCCCCGAGCTAGACAAAGGATTAGGCATAGAGAATACGACCTTTGTATCTCTAGCCGCAAAATATCTCCAAGCTCGAGCTCCGTCGATGAGTCCTCCACGAGCTGATAAACAAGTAGTGGCGTTCCCAACGTGGAGTTGGTCATACCCGAATTGTCTGGCAAATCGGCTTGGTAAATATTGTTCCAGATATGCCATTTCTTCATGACGGTATACTAGATGAGAAGGCCGGATCCTCTGTAACCATTGGAAGGCTACATCATCTAGCCGGTTTCCCATATCTCCGTCCATCATATTTAAGGGCATACTCTCATAGCCCGATGGTGGAGGGACACATTGGATCGACCAATATTATGCCCTATTCAATACATTTCTGTATTCTGGGAGGGTATGAACCTTCCAGAACGTCTCTCCAGAATACCTCTCCAGAAAAAGACTGCTACTCCCTCCTGCCCCTGGAGGTATCAGACCATCATGATGAAGGAGAAGCCAACCATATAAAAATGTGAAAGGCATCTCTATCCTTGGGAATTCTTCAGTCATCAGCCTCTGAGCAGACAGCATGGTAGTTACAAAATTCCGAAGACCTGCATTCAGTCTGCAGGTCATTGCTGATAATAAGTCCAGCTTGTATCCATACACAAGGCGCACCGCTGCAAAGATAACACCTCTGTGTATCCTATCCAAGGAACTGGAGCCAGGAACGATGAATCTCCTTAACCACAGAGATAGAAATCCAGCCAAATGATCGTTCCTTGATAGCTTCTTGCCACTTTGCCTCACATAAGAACTGAAAGTGGTTCCAGCCTTGAACTCGTACCAATCTTCAGTAATGGTGAAATCCTTGCAGTCGTATTTCTCCAGCAAATAAGTGATTTCACTTTCAGAGAGAGGTTTGAAGTTGTGAATCTGATACCACCTCTTCTCGATTATTTTTTTCTCATCCTTTTCACGGTTCATGAAAAGGTATGACATCCATTTCTGTATGTGGTTGCCAGCTTTATCTTTGGAACCCTTGTAATATAGGGTACATGTGCCAAAATGGCACATCATCTCTTCAAATAGATGTACCATCTCCGAGTTCTTTTCTGACAGAAAGTTCAGCTCTTCTGTCGTGGGAACATACTCCTCATACGGCAGTGACCCTGAAGGCAGGTGTGAGATGTATTCCATCTCGTGAAGGGCGAAGCCCATCTCCCCTTTTGGGGTCATAAAGGTCCCCGTCTTGTGGTTGTATCTCTCAACCAAAGCCAGGAATAAGAAAGGGTTGGGTTTGAAGCCGTAGGATGAGTTGACGACAGCATCATAAAGATTAATCTTCTTCAGCTCAGTCTCAAAATTTTCTAAAGCCCAGTGAACCAAAGTCTTCCATCTCACATTCTCATGATTCATTAGGCCGTTCATCCTCGGCGTCGAATCGGTCGGATAGAATGCATTCTGGTTTGACATGAATTTGTTTATAAAAATGGGCATCCTGAACGGCATCACTATGGATGAATCTTCAGGTGGTATGCATCCAGGCTTCAAACCCCGAAACACTGATACATGATCCTCCGGGGCACTGAAAAATCCCTCTTTCCTATAAATAATACGGCTTGCTTTCGCCTGCTGATATTCAGTCAAATACCAAGACATCTTTCTCGGATAGCTGGCATGCATAAGTCTCATGATTGACAAGCCCCGGGAAACCTTTGGCCAATACATGGGTTGTTTCACATCCCCCTCAAAGCAGAAGCACACCTTCTCCCTGATGCCCTTCGGCTGAGATTTTTGTGCTATAGCATCTCCGAACAAGAATGCTGGTTTCTTGTGGGATACCAGATCCAGACTCTGGAAAGGTTGTCCATTCATCAAACAGAGTAAGGTTGTGTGGTCTTGATTGGTCAACAGTGATAGTCTTGCTTCAGGAAGATCAAATTGAGGGAATGTTATATGAGATAGATTCATGCTTAAAAGAGATACTCAAGCACCCTTCAAAATCTGCTTCTTCGCTTCGGATGTTCACTACAGGAAATGACAGAAGACAAAGTCAGATATATCTATGTCTATGTGTGTCTTACAGTATTTGAAGGAAATTTCAAAAGTCACGCAGACTCCATATGGATATACTACTGTGACATGCTGAGTGATTTATTCGCAGATGATTAATTCACGCAAAGCTCAGACAGATTGGGATGAAAGTCACGCATCATTGCCAGAATCACATTTACGTGAAGAAGACAAAAACATACTGACAGATCAAGACTAATCTATCCAGAAGATGACTCTCAGAAGTCTGCGTGAATAATTAAAACATTGACATCTCTGCCAATCTGTGAAAAATCATGCAGAGTCGTCATGGAAGCTGCGTGACTATTTCAACATTGACATTTTCTGCCGAAATGAAAAGTCACGCAGAGTCATGAGAGCCATGCTCCTTTTTTGCGTGAAACACAGAGCTTCGTAAGCACGAAGATGTGAAGTATGACTAACCTTAAAAAGGGGGCATACTTTGTTAATATCCTTTGCCCTAAAAAAAGGGGATATATTTCTGAAACTTCATTATTTGTTTTAAAGATCCTAAAAAATTCTATGTGGAGGTCATCTTCATCGTCTTCAACAGTTCGTGTTCTTCCATCACTTACGATGTATAGGAGCTTGTGGGATTTCCTGTCGAGGAAGTCTGTCAGTAGTGGCACGCGAAGAAATTGTGGGGGCTTTCCCCTTAGCCTGAGCATCAGCTTTCTTGGGAGCCATTTCGACTGAGAAAGGAGAAGAAGAAGTCGGGGAAGAAGGAGTTCGTCGGGGAAGATGAAGTTCTCTTCTGTGGGTTCTCTCTTTCAAATGCAAGTAAAGAAAGAAAGAAGTAATCTATGGCTTATTTATAGGCTCATGAAGAATTCCAAACGGCCCATCATGATTTGCCTCGATTTAGGAGCTTGATACGGGATCCTAACTACACAGAATCCTAACAGCCTAATCATTTTAGAATAGAAATCTCTTTAAAAGTCATCTCAGCGCGACTAAGTTCATTTTATTTATCTTATTTTCAAAGTATTTCGAAAATTTTGAAGTCTTTTCAATTTTCGAAAACTTTGAAGGGGGTCTTGTAGGCCTTTAAAAATGACAGTCACGCTGAGTTGATTAGGACAGAGTCAAAAGTTACGCTCAGTTGATCCAGACAAATATTTACAAATCACGCTGAGGAACAGCTCATCATTTGTCAGAGAGTAATTATGACTGACAGCACGACAGTCGAAGAATGTCTCTTCGTATGCCACATATGCACAGAATTCGAGAGATCACAGCCGTCTATTGCGTGACTTTCGAAATCTTCTTCAGCAAGACTCAACCTTCGTCAAGTTGGCGTACCAAAAAGGGTTTCTTGTCATTTAATGCGACTGACAAAGCAATCACTGTCAGAGATTTTGTGTCAGTCAAGACACGCCAAATCAAGACAGCTGGCAGTCCTATCTCAAGTCTGCGTGTATTTTTGAGTTTTTCATCTCAAGTTTGCGTGGATTCGGAAGTTTTCTTCCTCAAGTTTGCGTGGATTTTGAAGCTTTTTGCCTCGAGTCCGCGTGGATCCTGAAGCTTCTTGCCCCAAGTTTGTGTGGATTTTGAAGCTTTCTACACCGAATTTGCGTGGATTTCGTCCTCAACAAGTCTGCGTAGATTTCATCAAATTGGAGTACATGGCAGCCATGCCACTGATTTCTCGCCTGCGTGTTCTGTAACTTGCATACGACTCATGCATGGTTGCCATGTGTCCAACAGTTACAGGCCACGTCCAGTAACTGCTCACAGCCTTGTATATGTTAAATCCTGCGTGATTTTCAACTAAGCACAGACTGTGAAGACAGTTATCTTTTCTGTTATTGTTTTTGACTCTATAAATAGAGTTCTTTTTCTCATTTATTGTACAGATACACTGATATCTACTGTCAAAATTTTGAGAGCTTTTCTTCTTCGCATAGTCCAAGGGATAAAGTGATCGTCTTCTAGATCAGATTCCCACAGTTGTAATTTTCCCAGATACACAATAAATAAAGAAATTTATTTATGGAAAACAATACTTCCATGATTACCTGTGCGCTTTACCGGAGACGCAGGGTCCAAGTGCCCTCTGACGTTTCCCAGAGCGTTATGGACGTAGCCCCTTGCACATGGTGCCCTCTGACGCTTCCCGAACGTTACGGACGTAGGCCCCTGGTACCCTCTATGGGAACTATGCCGATCCTATTATCAGCCAGGGCTCATGAGTCGAAGGATTGTATCTCAACTGCATGTTCACAGTAGATTGGTCAGGAACCCGATTGCATGAATACATTTTTCTCTTATTATATTATCATAGTTTATTATGGCATGGTATTTTCTTGTATCTTGCTATGTCCCCTGAGGACCTGGTTATCTCTCCAGGTTTAGACGAGTTTTCAAAGGAGTACGGAGCGGCATTGGAGCTATCCTACATTGACGATGAGGCAGTGCCTTATGATTCCTAGTCTATTTCTTATCTGAGACAGCTGTAGACATTATTTTACATCTCTTTCTTTCTATTTTGCGGAGGTCGGTCTCCGATCTTGTGAGACTTTTTTCATAGCTGTTTGGAGTGAGTATGTTCACCCGGCTATCTTTTGATACTCTTATTCATTTATTTGGACTTCATTATCTTCTGTGTTGAGCTGTGATGAGATTAGATATGTTATTCTGGCCTGTGATTAGTTATTTACAGCTTATGTGCATATGCAAGAATTCTATATATTGGAGTATTCTTCGTATATGTGCAGTTGGCATGTTCACGTACTTGGTCCTACGTATTTTGGGACTGGGGCGTTACATGTTTTTGTGGTGGCCCATACAGGTCAATCTAATATTGTTGGGTTACATGACTGTGCCCAACAAGCCTGCATATAGGAATAGGAATATCTCATCCAGAACTACTACTATCCCTTGACTTCCAATCTTTTTTGAAACTTCTTTGATTATTCGATTTACTTCATATCTAATCTTTTCTAATATCAACTTATCTTCCTCGTGCCTACAGTATGAATCTACGAAGCGGACGTACTTCTGCCTTGGCCCACACATCTGGTGAGAAGATTACTTCGAAGGGACAGAATCCTCCCATGACTCCAACGACATCTTACCAGCCAGGACTGTCACAGCCTACTACGACGCCGACTATGGAGTACCCAGAGGTTGCAGCACCCCCAGGCAGCCAGGCTGGACAGACTACTACCATGCCACCGGGAGGGAATGTACCACTGCCTCCACCACCACCATTCCCCCAGCATTTTCCTCCACAATCGGGACCTCAGATGCCTCCACCCCCGACAGATGGGAGCCCTACTACCCAGTTTATGTATGCCATGATGCAGGCTCAGTGGCAGCAGACTGAGCTGATGAGACAGACGATGGTGGCAGCTATGGCTAGACCTCCACCACCAGCACCAGCACCAGCACCGGCTCTGCATCCCTATGAAGGCTCTATCAAGAATTTCATATATATGAACCCCAAGGCCTTTAGAGGGACGGAGAAGCCATTAGAGGTGTCACAGTGGCTTATCAGTATCGAGAAGCTACTGAAGGCATCCCAGTTGCAAGTTCGAGATTGGATGACAGCAGTGGACTTACTGTTAGAAGACAATGCTCACCACTGGTGGAAGGCGGAAGAGAGACGACTAGGCACTGGGATCACTTGGAAGCAGTTCTATGATGCATTTTATGAGAGATTCTTCCCTATACATGTTCGAGATGGTCACTATGACCAGTTCCTTCATCTGAAGCAAGGGAATATGACAGTTGACGAGTATGACTCGGAGTTCAATCGCCTGAGTCGATTTGGTGCGGGATTGATTCCGACGGAGCTAGAGAAGATAAGAAGACTTCACCAGGGGCTTGCACCAGAGCTCAAGTCTTATACGACTACTCAGTCTCGAGTCTTCCATTCAGCTGTCTTGGAAGAAGCTCGTGCTCAGGAGATTCTTTGCAAGGAACAGCAGCAGACATCGAGGCGTCATACCCCAGCAGCTACACCAGCCCGAGCTACTCAGAGTGGACCTATCAGGAGGACCACAGGACAGATCCAGCAGAGGTCCTCACCTTATCAGAAGCCTGTTTTCCATTATTGCAATAAACAAGGACATATCTAGAATGACTGCAGGACTCGCCTTGGATTATGCTTGAGATGTAGATCTAATCAGCACATGCTCAAGGATTGTCCTGAGCAACATACAATAGTACAAGCTCAGCAAAATCCGAGGCCCACAGCCCCAGCTCTTCCAGCACCACAGACTATAGCAGGAGCACCTCGTCCACCATTGCCTCCCCAAGGCACACAGTACAACAAGGCTGGAGCCCAGGGCTCGAGACAGAATTATGGGCAGGTATTCTCACTTGCTGTTGAGAATATAGAGACAGAGGCGGAAGTTATAGCAGGTATGGTTCTAGTTGCATCTTTTCCTGCTATTACATTATTTGATACTGGAGCCACTCATTCATTTATAGCCACAAGTTTTGCCACTAGACACAACATTCTCATCACACTCTTAGCTAAGAATGTTAAAATCCTCACTGGAGGAGGAGTTGTACCTGTTAGTGGTGTTTATAGACTTTGTCCTGTAGTGATAAATGGCAGAGAGATGATGGCATGACTTCTTGTATTCCCTATGCCGACATTTGATATGGTTCTTGGAATGGACTGGTTGAGCCAGCATTTCGCTCTCATAGACTGCCATAGGAGCAGTATCATCTTTAGACCACCGAACGTGGCAGAGTTTGAGTTCACCAAAGAAGACGGAGATAGTTGTGATGCACCCACATCGGGAACTCATATGATGATGCATGACACCCCTCAGCACCCTATTATCACCGAGTTCGAGGATGTATTCCCCGAGGAGTTGCCAGGACTACTACCTGACCAAGATATTGAGTTTTCTATTGAGCTTATTCCCGAAGCCGAGCCTATATCATCTCGAGTATATCGTCTGGCACCAAAGGAGTTGGTAGAGATGAAGACACAGATTGATGCTTATTAGAGAAGGGATTTATTCGTGCTAGTGCATCACTATGGGGAGCAGCCGTTCTTTTTGTGCCCAAGAAAGACGGGACAGTACGCATGTGCATTGACTACAGAGCATTGAATGCAGTGACGGTGAAGAACAAGTATCCCTTACCGCGTATAGACGATCTATTTGACCAACTAAATGGAGCAAAAGTATTCTCCAAGATTGACTTACGATCGGGCTATCACCAATTGAAGGTTCGGAAGGAAGACATTGCAAAGACGGCTTTTCGATCGAGGTATGGACACTACGAGTTCTTGGTCATGCCTTTAGGTTTGACCAATGCACCCGCAGTCTTCATGAATTTAATGAACAAGATCTTTCACCAGTACTTGGACAAATTTGTAGTAGTCTTTATAGACGATATCTTGATTTGCTCCAAGAGTCAAGAGGAGCACGAGCAGCATCTACGAATAGTTTTGGGAATATTGAGAAATGAGCGACTTTTTGCGAAGCTTAGCAAGTGTGATTTCTTTCTCAAGGAGGTATCATTCCTTGGTCATATAGTTACGGGCGATGGTATATCGGTAGACCCAGAGAAGATCACAGCAGTCAAATCATGGCCCGCTCCCACGACAGCTTCTGAAGTGAGAAGTTTCCTCAGACTTGCGGGTTACTACCGACGGTTCATAGAAGATTTCTCTAGAATAGCGGGACCTATGACTCGGTTGACTTGCAAGGATCAGGAGTTTATATGGACAGACGAGTGTCAAGCCGCTTTTGACGAGTTGAAGAAGCGATTGACCACAGCACCGATCTTGACACTACCATCGGGCCCAGGAGGATTTGTGATCTACAGCGATGCATCCGGGAAGGGATTAGGATGTGTATTGATGCAGCACGGTCGGATAGTAGCATATGCGTCTCGACAGTTGAGAGTGCATGAGAAGAATTATCCGACCCACGATCTAGAGCTCGCAGCGGTTATCTTTGCCTTGAAGCTATGGCGACACTACTTGTACGGCGAGAATGTTGATATCTACACTGATCATAAGAGCCTCAAGTATGTGTTCACACAAAAGGAGTTGAATATGCGACAGCGACGTTGGTTGGAGTTGATGAAGGATTATGAGATCGAGCTCCATTATCATCCGGGCAAGGCTAATGTCGTGGCAGACGCATTAAGCCATAAACCCATGGCACACTTTTTGACTACACAGAAGGAATTGATTAGAGACTTGGAGCAGCTTGGTATCGAGGTAGTACTGCTAGGAGCAGACGGCGTATTAGCCAACCTTCAAGTGCAATCATCATTGGTAGAGCATATCAAGGCAGCATTGCCTAATGATGCTAGATTTCGACGGCTGAAGGAGAGGACTGAAGCAGAAAAGCAGACAGGACTGAGGATCCACACCATTAGGACATTGCGATGTGGTGATCGCATTTATGTTCCCAATGGAGAGCTACGATAGGAGCTGATGGCAGAGGCTCACAGTTTGACTTACTCTATTCATCCCGGAGGGACCAAGATGTATCGTGACTTACGACAGTATTATTGGTGGCATGGAATGAAGCGGGAGATAGCTCGTTTTGTTGCCAAGTGCTTGGTATGTCAACAAGTGAAGGCGGAGCACCAGAGGACGGCTGGATTATTGCAGCCGCTACCCATTCCCGAGTGGAAATGGGAGCACATTACTATGGACTTCGTCACAGGTTTTCCTCGGAGTCCTAGAGGACATGACACAGTATGGGTGATTGTTGATAGACTTACGAAGTCAGCCCATTTCTTGCCTTTTAGAGTGGGCCAGTCGACAGAGGTATTGGCGGAGATGTATATGGAGCAGATTGTGAGATAACATGGTGTACCTGTTAGTATTGTGTCGGATCGTGACTCGAGATTCACTTCATACTTTTGGAGGAGCATGCAAGAGAGTTTCGGTACTCGATTAAAGTTTAGCACATTATACCATCCACAAACAGACGGCCAGTCGGAGCGTACCATTCAGACGCTAGAGGATATGTTGAAAGCATGTATGTTTGATTTTGGCGGTTCGTGGGAGGACCATCTTCATCTTGTTGAGTTTTCCTACAACAATAGCTATCAAGCTAGCATTCAGATGGCTCTGTTTGAGGCGTTGTATGGTAGGAAGTGTCGGTCTCCTGTTTGTTGGAGTGACATAGGAGAACGACAGCTATTGGGTCCCGAGTTAGTCTTGAGCACAGTGGAGACAGTGAAGAAGATTCAAGGCCACCTGCGAGCAGCGCAGGATCGTCAGAAGCAGTAGACAGATAATCGTCGTCGACCCTTGTAATTCAAGAAGGGTGACCATGTATTCTTGAAGATATCTCCCACTAGAGGCACGATTCGATTCGGAGGACGTGGCAAGTTGAGTCCAAGGTACATCGGGCCTTTTGATGTCTTGGAACGTGTTAGAGAGGTTGCCTACAGATTGGCATTGCCACTGTCGCTAGAGGGAGTACATGACGTATTCCATGTATCTCAGCTGAGGAGGTACGTGGCGGACAGCAATCATGTGCTTGATCACTCCAAGATCACAGTTGGACCGAGCTTGTCGTACGAAGAGCCACCAGTAGGTATCCTCGATCGCCGAGTGAAGGTGTTGCGGAATCAATCTATTCCAGGTTCGCGTGGCATGGAAGCATCACTCGCCAGGGGAGTCTACTTGGGAGCGCGAGGATGACATCCGTAATCGCTACCCGCATTTGTTCGAAGGCGAAGGTATGTCTTGCATATACCATTATATTCCTTGCATTGCATTGGACCCCCGACATTAGTTTAATTTCGAGGACGAAATTTTCTTTAAGTTGGGTAGGATGTAAACCCCCATAATTTATAATTGATTTTTTTTATTTAAATTAATTTGTTACGTATTTTTATTAGCTATGGATCTATTTACTATTAAGTTATTAGTATAATTAAAGAATGTGTGTATATATATACATTATTATAAGTGGGCATGTTAATATTTCTATTAAATAAGAAATATACTAAAGTCTAGGATTTTGAGTAATTATTTGTAAATTATTTGAGAAATTATTGCTAGCTTAAGATGTATATATATATATATATATATATATATATATATATATATATATATATATATATATATATATATATATATATATATATATATATATATATATATATATACTTATATTTTGAGATATATATATATATATATATATATATATATATATATATATATATATATATATATATATATATATATATATATATATATATATATATATATATATATATAAATAATTAGTTATAATTGTAAGTGTTTTAGAAAAAAAAAAATAAATATCGTTAGTTGTGGGGGAGACGAACCCCCAATGCAGCTACAGCTGCGGTGAGAGGCGGGTGGGCCCGACCCCCCTTAATAGATTTACTTTGCAGCAGCTTCAGCTACAATATTATGAAACCAAATGGCCCGACCCCATAGCTAAAGCCGCAAGCGACAAACTGAGCACTAAGAACCCGGACCCACCTCCAACTGAATGGCAGCAACTCACCCGCGTGGGCAATCCGAGCCAACCCCATAGCAGACTCAAACTCTATTCCTAATAGAAATAGAAGACAGCGGCAGTATATATATATACTGCTCGACAAACCTAAACCCTAACTCCCGAGTACTCCTTCCCATCCCCTCTCCACCTCGACCCCAAGGCCGCTGACTCCCAATGCACACCCCAGGCGCCGGACAACCACCGCACCGCCGCGGAGAGCCCTAACCCGATGGTCGAGCAAAGAAGGCCCCAATGAATTCGTACATTCCAGGTATAATTTTTGAGATGTATTTCTCCCATGTTTTGCAATGATTTCTCGATCCGTCGCCTCCTAGGTAACGACCACATAACTATCTTCAAACCCCTTCTGATAGAATTCTGGGAACCCCAGGGGATCGCTCGAAAAATCGAGGCAAAGTTGTCCCAAAAACTGTTGAAAACACAGTTTAGAAAGCAGTCCCAAACCACAACTTAGAAGACAGATTTCGATCTGTGTGTTGAGATTTTTCAGAAACTAATTGAACACATGTGAAGACAACATAACCGAGATCACAACGCATCTTCTGGAATGTTGTTTCGATTAGCATGTAAGAAATAGACTGATGTTGAAGTTGGGCGAAAAACTGTTTTCTAAAGTGTTAATTTTAGAAAATTTCCACGATACGACGCACGCCCCAATAAACCGGGCGATGTGGTCACACGCTATACGCATCGAAAGGCGTGTATGGACGTTACCGACGTGTGGGAACTGGCGGAACTCAGTTTCGTCGCGTGTGTGCGACGAAATCAACGTGTATCCGTCGAGATACCCCGTATCGACGTTTTGCAAACTTGCCCATAACTTCGTGTACCATCGTCGAATCGAGACGAAACTTGCGCCAACAGGTTCGGATCGAAATTCTGGTCCTGCATGCCAAGTTTGGTTCGATTCTGAGAAGGTCGAATCGGAACCCAATTTTGGCGGGCCCGTAACCCACTCAAACGGGCGATTTTGTACACGGCTCCTCGGAATCCAAAACTAGACATACCATTGAGTTCTTCTCCTCAAACTGAAACCATAGACATGTAGTTTGACGACTTTAGAGACCGTAGACTTTGACACGCATTTTGGTGCAAAGCGGGTCCAACGGCAGACATCATTTTGACCCAAAATTATGATTTTGCCCCTATTTCAGAATTTGACTTTTGGACAGGCGTTTCCTAGGCATATCTTCTTCACCGGGATCAATTTTGATGTTTGTTTCAGAGTTTGGAGTCATCTGTGATTTGTGAGGTTTTGGTGCGGACATTTGCTACTCTTGGACTTGCCTCTTGTACCACCAGGCAAGATACCTTGCCACCCTACTCTGTGATTATTATATTCTTATTTTCAGTTGTTATTTTCAGCATTGTTTTGTGGTATTTAAACTGCGCGTCCAAGTCACACTTGGGTACAAGCGACTCTATCGGTCGTTTCCCTTGCTTTATTTATTCTTTTGTATTGACTTAGTTTATTGACCACCTACTGATGTTAAGGTATTGGTATATCTCATATGGCCTTGACACTTGTTGTATCACGTGATGTGTGTCACATATAGGACACGTTTCCGTGCAGTTGGCTGGCCACCGATGCGTATGGAGCGTGCGATGGATAAGAGTAACTGCCAATAGTATTGCATGATCAGAAGACTTAGCAGTTATTAGAGGTTCATATCAGTCATGGAGATGATGATACTAGGCATTGGGTGGGGAGAACAATACCTGATGTATGGGCTTCTTTACACTTCCATGATTACCTGTGCGCTCCACCGGAGACGCAGGCTCCAGGCGCCCTCTGGCGTTTCAAAGAGCGTTATGGACGTAGCCCCTTGCACATGGTGCCCTCTGACGCTTCCCGAACGTTACGGACGTAGGCCCCTGGTACCCTCTATGGGAACTATGCCGATCCTATTTTCAGCCAGGGCTCATGCGTCGAAGGATTGTATCTTAACTGCATGTTCACAGTAGATTGGTTAGGAACCCGATTGCATACATACCTTTTTCTCTTATTATATTATCACAGTTTATTATGGCATGGTGTTTTCTTATATCTTGCTATGTCCCCTGAGGACCTGGTTATCTCTCCAGGTTTAGACGAGTTTCCACAGGAGTACGGAGCGGCATTGGAGCTATCCTACATTGACGATGAGGCAGTGCCTTATGATTCCTAGTCTATTTCTTTTCTGAGACAACTGTAGACATTATTTTACATCTCTTTCCTTCTATTTTGTGGAGGTCGGACTCCGATCTTGTGAGACTATTTTTCAAAGCTGTTTGGAGTGAGTATGTTCACCCGGCTATCTTTTGATACTCTTATTCATTTATTTGGACTTTATTATCTTCTGTGTTGAGCTATGATGAGATTAGATATGTTGTTCTGGCCTGTGATTAGTTATTTACAGCTTATGTGCATATGCGAGAATTCTATATATTAGAGTATTCTTCGTATATGTGCAGCTGGCATGTTCACGTACTTTGTCCTACGTATTTTGGGACTGGAGCGTTACAGTAATATCTAAATTATAAATAGCTAGTAAATATTTAGTATTAATTAACTAAATTAACGAATAAAAATTGTTAGTGGTTAGTGTGAGGTTAGTAAGTTAGCAATTTTCACTAATTTTCTATTTTTTTATTATTTTATATTTTATTTAGGGCTTCCCCTTTTTACCCTATAAATAGCACAGTACCCCAAATATTACATCATAGCAAATCCCCAAACCCTAAACACACACACACACATTCCTAGGCCATCAACACAGTAGCCGCCACCATTCTGCAAAGCCGACCACAACCACTCCTGCCTGACCATGTCCCGGTCATGACTCTCTGCCATTCCAACCACCGGCCAACTCCTTCCCACCACCTCCGGCCACACATGTCCGACCATCATAGCCCAACGCCACACCCGACCACCATAGTAGCACCACTACCACGACATCCATCTCACCACTCGAGCCCATCACAACGATCATCACCACCGCCTCCTGTGGCCGTCTTTCCGTCAACACCCCGACCATCCATCCCGCCACCACCAAAATCAAACGTCCATCACCAGCACAGATCTAAACCACAACATCACAAAGAGAGGAAGAGATGAGTGTGAGACCTCACCTGAGACTCCGGTCGAGCTCCGGCAATACTGCACTCGGCCATCCTCCCATCCCGGTCACCTCGCCAACCACCAAAACAAACCACTATCACAGCTAACCAAGGCCACCGCACAACAAAAGGAAAGAAAGGGTGAAAGGCCCTTACCGTTTCCTGCCGCCTTCCTCCGCCTCTAACCGCGGCCACCGCCACCGGCGTCCCCTGTGACCGCCGTCCCGCTTTGCCTCGGATCCTCGCCGGTACGTCGCCGCGTGTGCGGCCTCTCCAGGGAGCCGCCTAGTCAGGATCCAACGCCTGGACCCGGCGCTCCGCCCGGCGACTTAGCACCCGACCTCGGCTGCTCACTCCACCAGCGCCCGCCTTTAGAGCGACCTTATTGCTGACCGGCCCGCCGGCACGAGCCCGGCTGCCCCGTCGTGGCACCACCATTGTGAGACCCCTCTCTCTCTCTCTAACATTAGGTTAGGAATATTTCTTTATATTATTATTTGTGATTTGTGTATTCTTTGGAGTCAGCAGTGAACCCCCCTTTACCTCATATTTATTAAGTAGACATTTGGATATTTGTGAGTAGCATGTCACGGACTTAGTATTTTGCTAGCACTTCGTCCCGTGCGGTGCACTATCTTCCTCCTCGAAGAGTCGTACAAGCCTTTCCGAACCCGCTTAGCTAGATCGCTAAGGCGATATTGAGAACAATATGGAGCAAAAGAGAAAGAGAGTGGAAGATTAAAACTTTACTATACTAGAAAAGGCTACAATTTTTGGTGGTGAGGAACAAATGAAAGCCTCTCCCCCTTTTATAAGTGCTCATAGAGCAATACAAGGAAAGTCCTGGAAGGAATATTCCAAGTATTATTACTTTCTACCATAACTGGAATGGCATATTCCTGGTTTATTGCCTAGCAACATAAAAGGAAACTTCGAGGGCCTTCCAGAAGCTTCTTGGGCCTCCAAGAACGATCTTGGGCCTTCCGGAGAGATACGCCATCTTCTAGAGCCTTCTGCCATCTTCTAGAATGTTCTGGAAGCTTTCCGCATAACCTTGGTCCGTGCAAAGTCATGCAAATCTGTCTCGGTGGGGCACAAACTTTTGTACGTGACATTCTCCCCCACCTGTTTCGTCGACGCCATCGTCGACGGGTGCAGCAAGTCTCGTGCGGTGCTTCTCTTTGTCCATCTTCTCCTCAAGATCGGAAGCAAACTGGTTCGCCGCACCAGCTCTGACCTCGGTCCGTGCCCTCCTCGGCACATGATGAATCTCGTACGGATTGTCGAGTCGTTGGTTCCCCTTGTCTCGTGACTGCACATGGTTTTGTACACCTTCGCGCATGCGAACCCCCTTGCAAGTCTGTCGACCCGAATGTCTCTCACGAGCCTTGAGCAACTCCTTGCGCGAGTTACTCCACCTCGTCGCTTCTGCCTCCGCGTAGCTTGCGACATGTTTCTCTGCCCACGAGCCCAGCCTGGTGGCACGGTCCACCTCCCACCGCGGAAGTGGTTCCTCGGAACACCCCTTTGCAACACCCTTAGCCTCGCACGAAAGGCTTTTCTCCTCGAAGCCTTCCTTCTTTTCGAGCACCGCTAGGTATGCCGTCTCCCTTTTGCCACCTCTCTTGAGCTGAATAGCGGAGATAGCTTTCCCCTTACCTCGTGCACCTTTCACCATGCACGATGAGCCTTCTTTCATGAAGCCGACAACTCCCAAATGTGGCATCAGAATCGCCTTAGCCGCGATAAGGAAATCCATGCCCAATATCATCTTGAAGTCATCTAGCACCGTAACGGTGAAATTGGCAACACCCGACCAATTTTCTACCGCTATGCGGACTCCCTTGGCTACCCCCTGTACGGGGCGTGCCTCCGTATTGACGGCCTTCATCGTGCCCGAATCTTCCTCTAAGGCTAGACCCGAGCGACGGACCTCCGCGCCCGTGATGAAGTTATGAGTGGCGCCCGTGTCAACCAATGCCTGTGTGCTCATGCCATTGATCCTTGCATCAACGTACATGAGCTACCTGTTCAGAGCCTTCGACACAGCAGATTTGGTCTTCACGACGTTGAGTAAGCGCAACGCTCCCATATGCGCTTCCACTTCGCACTCTTCGTCCTCCACCTCCTCGCTTTAGACGACATTTACATGCATATTCCTACTCGGACAATCCCGAGCAAAGTGCTTCTCTCCGCATATGTAGCACGAAATAGCTCGCTCGGGTTGGGCCTTCTCGTGCTTCTTTCGCTCGGACGGACCCTCCTTAGGAGAGCTCTCCTGCTCTCCCCCACCATTCTCCTTGGTGGACTTTGGCTTGGCCTCGGCATCGTTGTCGTCCCACATATACTCGACGAGCCGCTCAGCTACTACCACAGCGGTGTTCAAGTCTTGCACCCTTTGTCGTTGTAATTCTCGAGCCGCCCAAGGTTTGAATCCATCGAGGAAGTAGAACAAACGATCATCCTCGCCCATGCTAGATATCACGAGCATCAAGCGTGTAAATTCTGTGACGTACTCCTTGATCGTCTCAGTATGCTTCAGTTACCGCAAGCTTGGCCTCGCTGCAAACTCCACATTCTCTGGATAGAACGGGGACTTGATCTCCTTCTTGAGATCCTTCCAAGTCTCTATCGAACATAAACCCTTTTCGGCTTCCGTGCACCTTCGACGCCACCACAGCATCACATCGTTTGTGAAGTAGAGTGGAGCAATATCCACCTTCTCGGCGTCATCGTTGATGTGCAACGCCTTGAAGTATCGTGCCACGTTCCACAAGAAGTTCTCAACTTCTTTAGCATCATGCACCCCGCTGAAGGATTTTGGCTCAGGGATCTTCCTTCGCCTTGGTGCCTCCCTACTCGAAGGTCCACCATTCGCAACGGCCTTCTCCAAGTTGGCAACTTTGGTCTTGAGTTCTCCGCAACTCTCGACCACGGTCTTCAGCTCCTCGTAGCCTTGGACCTTCTTAGCAATTCCACAATCTCCGCACGATGCCCCGTGAGCTCCTCCTCAAGTGCGGATCAGACCTCTTGGAATTGCTCCCAAAAGATTGCCATGGACGAAGCCACGTCATTCTCCATCCCATCGAAGTACTCTTCTAGTCTCGTGTTGCTTTGCTCCATGGAGCCCATGCGCATCTCCATGTCCCTCGAACCCGTCTCCAAGACCTCGACACATTCGGCAAGACCGGCAAGGCTACGCTCCACGCAGACTCCTTACTCTTGCCCCTCTTGTGCGTCTTGGCGTGCCCTTCCTTAGGCGACGCAGGTCCCTCCTGGACGTTCTTGGATGTCGACATAGCACCAACCAACCTGGCTCTGATACCACTTGTCACGGACTTAGTGTTTTGCTAGCACTTCGTCTCGTGCGGTGCACTATCTTCCTCCTCGAAGAGTCGTACAAGCCTTCCCGAACCCGCTTATCTAGATCGCTAAGGCGATATTGAGAACAATGTGGAGCAAAAGAGAAAGAGAGTGGAAGATTAAAACTTCACTATACTAGAAAAGGCTACAACTTTGGGTGGTGAGGAACAAATGAAAGCCTCCCCCCTTTTATAAGTGCTCATAGAGCAATACAAGGAAAGTCCTGGAAGGAATATTCCAAGGATTATTACTTTCTACCATAACTGGAATGGCATATTCCAGGTTTATTCCCTAGCAACATAAAAGGAAACTTCAAGGGCCTTCCAGAAGCTTCTTGGGCCTCCTAGAACGATCTTGGGCCTTCCGGAGAGATCCACAATCTTCTAGAGCCTTCCGCCATCTTCTAGAATGTTCTGGAAGCTTTCCGCATAACCTTGGCCCGTGCAAAATCATGCAAATCCGTCTCGGTGGGGCGCAAACTTTTGTACGTGACAAGCAGCTAAGTTCCATTGGTTCGAGTAAGTAGGAATGTGATTTTGAAAGCAACAGCAGTGACCCCTTTTCTTGAGTGTTGAGTTGAGAGGAGGAGAGTTCTCTCTCCTTGAAAATTGCTGTGAGTAGAGTAATAGATTTAAAAATGTTTTTATTATTTTTATTATTTATTTAATGCAGTGAGTTAGGAATAATGAGTGGCCACAACAGCACTTAGAATCCCCCGTTTAAACTGATACTTCTAATAGTAATATTTTTGTTATTACTAATCACATACTAGCCACTTTTAGTCATTACTAATTTTATTATTATAAATGATTTTTGGGTTAATTTGTGATTTAGAGATTAAGGGGTCCTTATTAATTTGGGACCTAAACCCATTTATCTATTATTGGATTTCGAAAATATAAATATGTATATGCGTTCGTTATATATATATATATATATATATATATATATATATATATATATATATATATATATATATATATATATATATATTTGTTAAAAAAAAATATTTGTTATCATTTGATAGTAATGGTTATTTTGAAATTATATGATAATATTGATATTTTCCTAGATAGCAAGTTTTGTTAAAATGTTATTAACTATAAATATATATTTATCACTAGAATGTTTTTCTATATTCAAAACAATATCTAAAGATATCTTAATTAATAAAATATATTTGTTTTCCAAATATTATAAACAATTTGTTTTTATAGTTGTATGGGTAAATTGCAAAAAGTTTCTCGTTAGATTGCCACCTTTTGTATAGAAAGACCCCATGCTCTTAAAATACCTGAACATACGTAATCTTCTCATTAGGCACCCTAATAGTCCACTTTCTCTAACGGATATTAAATTTTGAGTGGAGTGACCGTTATACCCTCTTTAATATACACTGAAACCCCTCGTTAGATTCCCTAATTCATTTCTTCCCCAAATTTCACTCACAGCCGGAAGAAAACCCTACCTTCATCGTTCGTGATTCAAAGACGGAGAAGAAAACCCTAATGCAAGTGTGATTCAAGATTCAGGTATAGATTCTTTCACTCCTAGGCAAAAAAGAACCCTAAAAGAAAACCCCACCTTCATCGTTTCGTTATGTAGTTGTTTTTTCTCTTGAGATGGTGAGTTTTTTTAGGGAAACAACCCTAATTTGGGAATAATTTAGGGGAAAGAACCCCAATTTGGTGTGAATTTAGTAGAAAAAGCCCTAATTTCGTTTGTAATTGTTTCTACACAATTATTGTTTGTAATTAGTTTGTTACTAATTTGTTATTAGTTTGTTATTAGTTTGTTATTAACAAACTAATAAAATATGTTATTATATATTTTTGAATTACTTTTTTATTAATTTGTTATTTGTTTGTAATTAGTTTGTTATTCATTTGTGACTGTGTCTGCACAAACTAGTATCTGTGATTAATAATGTGCATGTGTCTGTTCAGAGGTTAACACAGGATGGGTACAAAGTATGTTCTTCACATGTGTGTTGAGGGTCACTTTGATGTTGATGACAAATATGTTGGGGGTGTTGTATTGGAACTTAAAAATTTTGTTCACAGTGATGAATTTTGTTGGTTTGACCTTGATGGCCTATATGCAAGTGCTGGGATGTAGGCTCCATGTGAAATTTATTTCTATGACCCTGTGGATGGAAGGAAGACACAATTATTGGGTGACAATGATTTAATGAGCTGCTTTGCAAAGTTTTCAGACCTATGTCTTATCAAATTTTATGTATTAGGGAAGCTCGATGAGTCACTCATTGATTAAAATGATTATGAGTCACATGTTACTGATTTTAGTGAAGCAGTTATAGAGATGGAAATGAATATGGATGATGATTATTGGGCAAGTATTAACATGATTATTGGGCAAGTATTAACTAGAGGCTGATGGAAAATCAACAAGATTTGTGAGATTTTTTACACCTTGCATGTAGTACTAAAGGGCTTCAAAGAAGGTTGCAGACCATTCATTGGTCTTGATGGATGTTTTTTGAAGACGGAGTACAAAGGACAACTTCTAAGTGTTGTTGCTAGAGATGGAAACAACAGTTTCTTTCCTATTGCTTGGGCTATTGTGGAGATAGAAAATAAAGAAACATGGAATTGGTTTATGGAGCAACTATTGGAAGCACTTGCCATAGATGGAAATTCAATCACTTAGATTTCTGATAGACAAAAGGGCTTGTTGGATGTGTTTCATAATCTTCTTCCTCTTGCAGAACACAGATTTTGTGCCAGGCACATATATGACAACTTTAAGAAGAAACATCCAGGTTCCAAACTTAGAAATCTTCTTTGGGAAGCTTCAAATGCATACACCTTAGCTAATTTCAAGATTGGGATGGATAAGATAAAGAAAGTAAGCATTGAAGCTTACAATTAGTTACAAAAAGTGCCTGCAGGACAGTGGTCAAAGCATGGATTCAAAACTCAATCCCAATGTGATCTTTCAAGCAACAATATGTGTGAATCATGGAATAAACACATATTAAAAGCAAGAGACAAGCCTATTATCTGTTTCCTGGAAACTATAAGAATAATGCTAATGGCAAGATTCCAAGATAAGAGAAAAAAATGGGAGCTTATGATGGGTTACTTGTTCCTAAAGTAGTAGAAAAGCTTGAAGAAGTCAAAGAGGGTTCCAAAAGGTATATAGTTATTGGCTCTGGATTCAACAAATATGGAGTAATTCAAAGGGCAACCAATGAATCAGTGGACTTGGATCTAGGACTTGTACTTGTAGAGTATGGGAACTCACAGGTATCCCTTGTGAGCATGCAATTGCATGTCTTAAAAAGAAGGGGCATTCAATTGAAGACTATGTGCATAAGTACTCCATAAGTCCACCTACTTGATGGCTTATGCAGAGCCAATCAATCCTCTTTCAATGAGGCATCTAAGGCAAATACCTGGGGTTGTGCCTATGATCCCTCCTGTGGTTCGTAACCTAACTGGGAGGAGGCCAAAAAATAGGAAGAAGCAACCTGATGAGACTAAAGAAAGTAAGAAGGTAGGAAAATATAAGAGAGCAACTGTGACATGTTCCAAGTGCCAGACGGTTGGACATAATACTAGATCGTGCCAAAATCCTTATAAGGAGAAGGTGGTACTGCCAAAGGGCAAGCCTTGTAGGCCTAGGCTTTCTAAGTCTACCTACATGTTTGTCATGGTGATCCAACCCCCAATTCATGATGGTCAGTATCTGTTTCCCTTTCTATTTAATTTTGTCTATACTACATTGTCTTCATCTTCTTTAATGGGTACCCTATATTTCTTGTCAGGTGCTAGAGAGAATGGCATTTTGGCTTTTTTGCATTTTGACAATGGCATTTGGACATTTTGACAATGGCATTTTGGCTTCTTGGCTCACAGATGGATGTTCATTTGTGCTAGAGATGAAGGGTGAAGGATGGACACTTTTATGTTACTGCCACTTTTTGTTGATATAGTTGTATTTCATGTTGGTGAACACTTTTATTGAAGTAAACCTCATCCTTGTTTGTATTTTATTTTGGTTGTACACTTTTATGTTACTGCCAGATGTATTAAGTATATTGACTGAAAAATACAAAGCACAAATGCTCAGATGTATTAAGTGTATTGTTTGGACACTTTTATGTTACTACCACTTTTTGTTGATATAGTTGTATTTCATTTTGGTGAACACTTTTATTGAAGTAAACCTCATCCTTGTTTGTATTTCATTTTGGTTGTATTTCTATAGTTGTATTTCTATATGTTACTGCCACTTTTGGTTGTATTTCTCTTGGTGAAACAAACCTCATGCCACTTTTGGTTGTATTTCTATAGTTGTATTTCTAAATGTTACTGCCACTTTTTGTTGATATAGCTTACTGCCAATAACACTTTTATTGAAGTAAGCTTCATTTTGGTTATGTGTTCATTTTGTTTTCCTACTGCCAGTGAAGTAACACTTTTATACTTTCACATAAATTACTTCATTCAACAATTTCAATCGTCATACAAATATTTTAAACATAACTATACACATTAGAAAACCAAAAACAAATTGCAAAACATGCATGTTGAAGTATGAACTTCGTTCACTTGTCGTCATCGCCAGTGACGATTCTCTAGAAGAAATTAAACGTTGGCTTCGATGCTCCTTCAATTCTTTCATTAAATTCCACATTAGAGTCTGATAGTGCTCTGGAAGTTTATCATCCTCCTAGAAATCCACAAGAATTTATTAGAAAATTTGCACACCCATAGAATCTTCTTCCAAAGTTTGTTTGCGTCCACGAAGTCATCAATGGACTAATTAATCCACAATGGCAGTAGATAAATTTTCCTCAATTTTTACTTGAATGTCATGAGAACGATGTTTGTGAGCTACAAGCTATAACTTCTACTTTGGATGAACTCTGTTCGAACAAAAATTTATAAACAAATTAGCAACAGATATATACATTGAATGTAAAATTCTAAAATAAAAAAGAAAATAAAGAGTAATTAGAACAGAGAAGAAAAGCAACATACAATCCTCAGCCGTTGTCTCCCAACCCCCAAACCACTGTGGCTTATATAGATAAAATACACAGGGGCATTTTGGGTGTTTCAATAAAAAATTTCAAAAAATTTTGACTTCGAACGGTCACTTCCAACGTATATCAGACGGAAAGGGCCATTTTGAACAAGTCATATATTGTGGGGGTCTTTATTTGCTAATTTTGGCTAATAGGTCTTTCTATGCAAAAGGTGGCAATCTAACGAGATTTTTTTTTACAATTTACCCTAGTTATATATATATATATATATATATATATATATATATATATATATATATATATATATATATATATATATATATATATATTTCTTTTTCCCTTATAACCTTGATCATGACTATTTTAGTCGTTTCCCTTCCTTAAATTGATTATCGTGCCGAACCCTGATTTTGGGCTTCTATATGTCAAACTAGGCTATTTGGACATTTCTGAACTTAATGGAACTGCATGTGCCATCATTTGGTACCATCTTGTCGAGCATAGCATCGTACCTATCCCATGTTAACACGTTCGTATCGCGCACGTCGACTCCAACCAAAATTCAGGCAAGTACATTCTCTGATCATTTTTATCATAATAGTATCTATATTGCCTGCTCTAGACTACTTTACTTGGTGATGACACATTATTATCATTGATTAATTCTATATGGATCTTGTCATGAGATGTTATCCCCTTATCGGGTGTATCGAGTATTTCATGTTCATGTACTTTATCATGTATATCGTATACTCCTTGTATTCGTATTATTTATGTACTCTCGTGTGCTCTCATGTACTCTCATGTTCTCACATGTGCTTCATGTATAAATAACAATCATGTACGTAACGTGTCTTGATCGGATCCTTGTGTATTTATTGGGGCGGGAGAGTAGAAGTAGTTATGTGATTAAATCCCTCTAGTGTAATCATGTATATGTTGATTATGCCTTCACATATAATCGAGTTACCATAAAATAGTTATGTACAACCTAAACCAATCAAATAACTGTCTTGTGCTCTAAATCACTTATATTATTACAATTTACCATGTTCACTATCTTATTCATGTACTCAGTCTCCTTATATCTTCATGATGCTATTTCTCTATTTTTTTGTATTTTCTTTCCAGCATGTCATGTATTCTATTCTATTACGAGTTATATATTTCCTACCATGTCATGGAATTGCTTTTAGAGTTGTGTCCTTCGCTCCAATCCTGACTGGATAACTATTTTTAGGTAATGTTATGCCCCACACCCTGGACTTCATGATGACGGATCTCCATGTGTTGTTAGATCGTGAATTGACCTCTGGAGAGCTCTAGGCCATTGTATTTTTGATTTATGTTTTGTTATAGGATTTGTCTCTTATACATTCTGATCATGTATATTCATTTGTAGACTTTAGTTGTTTCAGAGTTTTTGATATCTCCCTATTTCAAATCTTCCTTAGCTGTTTGTGATGTGATTTGAATACATTTAATATTATGGATCATTTAGATGTTGTAGATATTTATTGGGTAATTGACAACGTTCTACCGTCGATACTACGGCGTAGGCTGGACGTAGCCCACGCACTCGTGCCCGAATATCCGGGTGTGGGTCGTGACAGGCTTGCGGGTCCATTGCACTACGTGTAAACGAAACTTGTAAGCTAAGAACATATAATATCAAGCATGATACATGTTAAGAAATAAATTTCAAAATAGATATAGAAATGAAGGATGTATAATGAATGTGGATGAGATCCTATGGGTCTTTCCTATTATAATTGCATGCTCACATTGGTACAGTAATGTAACTGAAGTGATTTAACGTAGACCTGCATAGGCCACCACAAAAACATGTAACGCCCTAGTCCCAAAATACATTGTACCAGTTATAAGAATACATGCCAGCAGCACGTCACCAATTGGCCAAACCTCATAACAAGCCCATTAGCGCAATACTTAAGTTGTAAATTATGATAATAAGCCCATAACAACAACACAATACAAGTCACAGATCATAGGGTACAATGCTAAATCTCATCCATGCAGAATAATCAAGACACATGATATTCAAGTCCAAAAAATAGTAATAATGTCAACTGTCCAGCAGTAAAGATAAGTAATAAATGTACGGGAAAAATAACCCGTCACCAAAGCATTGAGAAATAAATAATTAACTACAAATCTGCTGAACTAAAAGAAAACCAAGTTGTAAGTCTAAAATAGAGAATGACATTACTCGAAAGAAATCCTCTGGCACTATATCATCCTCCTGTGCGGGCAGGTCTCCCTAGAATCATATACCTTTGGGTAAACCTCATCGTCTATACCTAGGAAAGGACCAGGTCCTCAGGATATAGCAAGGTACATAATATACATGTCAAGGTACAGAAAAGGAAATATGATCTAAGGCAACTATTGTATCTATTCTACATGATATGCATATGAGAACATATTTCGAATATCAGGCTCAGCCATTGAGGCTCACAAACTCCTCAGCAGGCATTGCCCTAAGGCACCATGTCGTGTGACCAATTGTGGTACCGACGACACCTCTAGAAGGGGGGGTGAAAAGAGTTTAGCGGAAGTAATATCTCCAATAAAAATTAATGCAGCTAAAGGCTAGTAAATACAGATAATCAATGCAATAATGTAAAGCAGTAATTAAATAGTGAGATAGAAGCAATACGCAGACACCGAAATTTTATCCTGATTTTCCTCTGAGAGAACTAGTCCAGACTCTAGTACTCTTGCTCGATGTTAAATTCACTATTTGAAATAGTAGTTACACTGCGTGCTCTACTTCGAAGGACACGCCGACTTCCTACAACGTCGTGTTTTTATCCGAAACCCATGAACAAACATCAACACTGACTTAATAACTTTTATACACCAAGCTTGTATAACTCGAACATTTCTAATCGGAACACACCAACACTTAGAAGAATGGGAGTTGTCTTGGAAATATGAAGATTGAAAAGCTCTTTGTAATAGAAGGCTTAGAATGAATAGAGAAGATGAAGAATGAGATGATTGAGTAAAATGAAAAACTCTTCTCTATTTATAGGTATTTTGAACCAGTGTTTGGGCAGAACTCGGTTAAGAAAACGTTTAAATTTTTGAACGTTTGTGATCCAAAGAATAAGTATTTATTCTGACCATGAGAAATTTAGGGAGACCGAGTTCGATCCGAGTTCGAGGGGAACTCCCACCGAGTTCGGCTAGTAGGTTTTCAAAGAGTTCTTTGGTTTTCAGAATGTATTTTTGGGTATTAGTTTGGTTTGTTATGAGTGGGTTTTGTTTGAGTGAGGATATTCATCTGGATGCCAGTGATACTCGACTCACAAAGACTCATGAAAGTAAAAATACATAATAAATTGACAAAATCATGCTTGACGAAAATAGCTGTAGTCTTCTGTAGTCTTCGTACTTTACGTATCAATTTCAAAGTTTTAAGTCAATTATCGAAATCAGGTTGATCATGACTGTATGGACCAACACCAATGGCATACTAGTAAATGAAGTATAAAACCACCAAAGCTCTGCTACAGAGACGAAGGTAATAACCGTTGCAAAATATGTTTTTGTAATGGTAATAACCATGACAAAATTTATATTAGTAACGGTAATAACTGTTACAAAAACTAATTTTAAAAAAAATTGTCCTTCATATCTCCGAATTAGAACCACACTAGAACCTCGCTTGCACCATAAGTATCACCAAGGTTCAAATCTCTAATTTCCAACCAATAACAACTATACCAAGTACCTTCGACCATTCTCAACCAAAATATTTGAAAAATCACATGAAAAAAATTTGCAAGCAAAACATTTTATGTCCAAAGCCCAAGCAATATGTACAAAATATATAAGCATTAATGAAAAACATCATGAAAAAACTTTCGAAAATAACAACAGTTACAGACGTCTTGATAATAGTACTATTTTCTAACACACGATATGCCTATGAACCACTAAAATAAAAGAGAGAATTTAATGAAGTCTAAGTAGTTACAGACGTCTCGATCGCAACCTTGTCCTGGTATCCTAGTATCTAAGCCTCTTCTCAGAGCTCGGATAATGATGTTGTGGATGCTTTCCAGTGCATCATCTGCGTCTTCCACTCTAATGTGAGTACCCACATGGATCCACAACCAAGCAACAAAAGATATATTCATCTATCATTCGCGTGCCCATAAAAGTTAAAGTAAAAATTGACTGACACTATTAGTGATAATTTCAATGTTAGTAATGTTAGCCTGGAAGTTTATGTTGGCATTTAACCAACAGTTATTTGAAGCTAATTTTTTTTTTTGGAATAAAGGTGAATTTATTCCTCGTATATAGCGGAAAAGGTATTACAGTACAAAGATATCACAACTTCCCAAGCCCTAAAGTATAATATTATGGGGCCATTACTGATACATCGAATTCTATGTTATGTAGAATTCCAATAGGGGGGTAGACAAGCCCTCAAAAATACGTCTGTTTCGCTCCCTCCAGATGTGCCAAACGGACGCGGCAAGACGGACTCTGGCTCTTCTGGCCTATCCCGGATCCCGGCCTCTGTGATCTCGGATCCAGCTGAGAATGCTCCTGATGTCTCTATCCACCCCAACTCCTCCTCTCAGCTGCACACACTGCTCAGTCCAAATGTGCCAGGTCACCAGGCATACAAAGAAGAGATGCCCCATAGATTCATCCTCCCCATTGTATAGCACATATTTGGCATTCGGGATCTGCATCCCAAACCTGAGTAGTCTGTCTCTCGTCATCAGTCTTTCCCAAAGAAGTCGGTATGCACAAAGTTGTATTTTACGGGCAACCCCCTGGCCCCAAATGAAGTCCACCTCCTCAGCCCGGTCGTGGTGGGTTCGAACCAAGTCATAGCAGCTACGAAAGCAGAATAAGCCTAACACGCCCCCGTACCTGGGCCTGTCCTGCTCCAGGAATCCTTATGCTGGCTAGCATCAATAGTAATAAGGCGAATCTCCTCGGCAAGCTGAGCAGTATATGGATATCCTTCTGGCCGCCAAACTCCATCCCTGATGATCCTACTGCATGTGAACCCCCTGTCCGCTTCTCTGTCCAGCTGACCTCCCAAAAGCTCGAGCAAA
Organism: Iris pallida; assembly: GCA_029216955.1. Taxonomy (NCBI): domain Eukaryota; kingdom Viridiplantae; phylum Streptophyta; class Magnoliopsida; order Asparagales; family Iridaceae; genus Iris; species Iris pallida. The sequence goes on from JANAVB010002398.1 coordinate 3,879,417, forward strand.
GATCTAAAACCCAACCAAGGGTCTAGCTAGAGGTTGGTGGTCGTCCCATCCTTCATGTTCCTACAGATAGCGGTCTAAAGCACCGGACGACACCTCAGAATGGCCTTAAACGTGACCGAGAAATTATTGTCTATTCTGCAGGCCCAGAAGTTAGTCCTCCTGAGGTATCTGTTCGCCATCCATACCGCCCAGAGCGACCCCCCTGATGAATCTCCGGGCCATCTTCACACAAGCTGCCTTCCTGACCTCTTGAAGAGGTCGCAATCCCACTCCTCCTTCCTCCCGAGGCCGACAAAGTTGGTCCCAGGATATCGCATGCATCCCGCCCCTCCAAATAAAGTCAGCACAAATGGCCTCCACTTTGCGAATAATAGCCATAGGTATCTAGATAGACTGGAGCCATAATATCGCGATGCCCGCAATAACCGAACGCACCAGCTCGATCCGACCGCCAAATAACAGACTCACAGCTTGCCAGCCTTCCACTCTCCGCTGAGCTAAATCCACCAAGCTGTGACAATCCTGCTCTCTAGCATAGTTGACCGTCAGCGGGACCCCTAGGTATTTTACTGGAAGCTCACCTCTATCCACTCCCAAGACGAAGGCTCTCTCCTCCTGCTGTGTACATCGTGAGCTGAAGTAGACCCTGCTTTTCTTCCTGTTTAACTGGAGCCCAGTAAGCCGCCTGAACTCCTCTATAATGTCAGAGAGCGCTCTCATGCCCCGCATGAAAGGCTGGAGGAGCATCAATAAGTCGTCAGCGTAGATCAAATGGGATACAACCGGACTCACCAACTGGAAAAGGGGAACGATCCTCTTGCTATGCACCACCGTATCCATCATGCATATAAAGTACTCCATCACCAATGTAAAAAAATATGGGGAGAGGGGATCACTCTGTCTCAACCCCCTGTTGCTACTGAAATAGCCATGCGGCGTGCCCTGGATGAGGACTGAGAAAGTAGGAGGGCAAATGCACTCCCTCACCCTCGCAACCCACCTCTCGTCGAATCCCATGGCAAGCATCAAGTGACACATGAAGTCCCGGTTGACCGTATATATATATATATATATTTATATATATATATATATATATATATATAATATATATATATAATATATATATATATAATATATATATATATATATTATATATAATGTGTTAGGATTATAAGCAGAGTATGCAAACCAATTCTCTTGCCAGATTGGATGTTGCGAATGCTGTTATCGAAGAAAATCGGAAGAAAAACTCGACATATGACACTTGATTAGTCAATAGGCTCACACTACTTTTCTTTGCAGCTAAGTAATTGAGAAAGATTTTTTTTACTTTCAATTTTCTCATACTAAATACACATGTTTGATCATATGTGATCATATATATATATATATATATATATATATATACTTGATAGATTATTTTGTGCTATACTGGAACTCACTAATTGGAACAATCTAACCATTTTGATTTCAACTTGACAATAGAAAGAGAGGATGGAGATTATTTTGTATACTTAACACAGTTCTACTAGTTCTACTTAACATAGTTCTAATAGTTACCTGCAAAACATCAACCATTTATTTGCGGGCAACTTCATCCATAATAGAAAACAATAGCTCTGTCTGTCAATCCGGAAGTGGATGCAGCAGTGGCAGAAGGTAATGTATTTACTATAGGCTGCATCACATAGTAAAGTTGAGACTTTTCTTAGATATTGGTCAGACAAAAAATAATAATTACTATAATAAAGGTGTAACTTTGTTATTATCATCTGTAGCTGTCCTAGAAGCATTAAATGAGCAATTTTCAAATGTATGAAGCAAACACAGGCCATTAGACATGCAGGCCATTTGTTGCAATCTGTCAAACATGGCTTTAACTAGCCAACATTTTGAGAATTTTTGAAAATTAACATTAACTGCATGTTTCTCCTTACACAAAGTAAAAAAAAGACATTTGAATTGAATATAAAAGAAATAATCAAACTAGTTCAAACATTGCATTTGTCAAATACAAACGAAAAAGGATGGAAGAAATTATCAAGTCTACCTCTCCAGAATTATAACTAACCTACTTGTACTTGAGACTATCTTTACATAGAGCTACCAACCTACCATCCAAAGAAAGTCAGAATGCAAATATTAAGTGGAGTAGAATAAAGGGATAAATAAGAGCACATAAATTGATATCATACGAACAAGGAATTTGTTAATTCAAAATCACTTGGAGCTATAGCTTACCCAGACACCAAAAGATATTTGTTTACTTCCAGGTACTTAGAAGCAACTTTTGTTGCACTGACATGCTGGCCTTTGCATATTTGCTACAACTTAAGTAGCATCTTTACGGGCCTACAAAAGCTCTTAAATCCTTATTTTATAATAATTAAAACAACAAAAAAATATAGAAAGTAATACAAATAAAAAGCATTCTTCTAGGAATTAGATTTATGATATCTTTTGGAGTACAATAAATGTAAAAAATCACAATCCTAAAGTAGTTGACAAAAGTAAAGTCTAGGCCTCGTGATCAAAAATTGGTCCACTCACTTACCTCTGGATTCAGCTTTGGCATAGATAAAATTAGGAGACTTGATGTATTCTATTTAAGCATCTTTCGAGTCAACTGCACACAGGCATCGGTTACTGGTTCTTATTCAGCCTTGCCATAAAGAATATCTTTTAACTCTGTAATTAAATATCAAGTACCAAGCATGACTAGGCATATGGTTCTTATTCAGCACACATGCATCAGTTACTTGTTCAGCATTCAACAGTACCTATAAAAGCTTACCAACCTGAATTATGCCAAGGTGATCTAAGGTGTTATTTCCAGGCCAAGGTGTTCCGTCTTGCATAATCCAACCCTCGTTAGAAATTTTTTGTGCCTTTACAACTAGGCCATTTATACGAGAATAGAGAATAGAGAATTCTAGTTGATAATCATTACCTACAAATTCAATTAATAAACTGAAAATAATTAGAAAATGGTGCCATATCAATCAATGATGAGCCATAGAGTGGATTGCCAGTCTTCAATCGAGTAACAAAAAAAAAGGATAAGGAATAACATCAAAACATCAAAAACACAAGAAACCTTTTTGTCCTAAATTTGGGGTTAGGCATATAAATCCTTCAGTCATCACCTATTTAACATCAACAATTTAAAACATTAAATAAGACTAAATGAATTTAAAGGGCAAAGTATGACATACCATATCATGCTATTACATTACTCTAAAAAACAAGAGAATCAATAGTCTCAAGTACATGAATCGCATGACCACATAGATCTTTAATTTATGAGTGACATAAATATACTTACCGAAAAAATTTAAACAGTGAGAAGCAATTCACTCTATTAGAAAAGACTAAACAAGAAATATTAAGGAAGAAAATATTTTTCTACCTAACTTATAAACTTTTAAGGTAGTCAAACTGCATACATCTTCATAAGGAAAGATAACGTTACAGGGACGAACACAAAGAATTATAGTTATTGAATGATAACAAAAGGTAGATTACCTCAGGTTCATGGCTCGAAAACTTTGTTTGTAGCAAAATTCAGGATGCATGTTAATTGGGTAATCTAACCTCTCTATATTCTTTTGACAACCATGCTAAAAAAAGGAAAAAAAATATAAATTAATGCAGATGAAGGAAGAAAAATAATAAACTATAACAACCAAATAACACAAATTGTTTATCTTACATCCCTGGCATCCATCCTCTCAAATAGAAATACACACCCTGTCACGACCCGATCCTAATATAATGGGTCTAGTCTGATCATGCTCAGCCTGCACCGTTGTGAGACGGCGGCAGTAAGATGCATCAAGTAGTAAAACACAACAGACAAATATCTAACGAAAATAAAAATATTTTTATTAAACTAAAACTGGTCTGAAATAGAAATAAGACAACAACATAATTCATTTATTATAATTGTTCGAAAACAAATAAAGGCAAAGAAACTATGCCAACATCTATGGTTCTGGGGTTCCTGGTTCTGGTTCAGCCAAATCTGCGGGACCCAAGTCAAGCCCGAAAAAAAGAACAGTAAGCTAGCTCCTCCTCATCGCAATCACCTAAAAATGTTGGGTCTCCAGTCAGGAGTGATCAAGAAACGTATTTCTTCCACATCTAGCATTTCTAAATTAACAATAAATGAAAATGTGAGACATTTTAAGAAACTTTATATATTTTTATAAATAATAGTAAAAGACAACAAGCAATATGGTCTCAATGTCAAATATGATGCAATGCTATGCTAGTGTTTTGAGTATATAACAGGGCCTGTGACCGGCTGGGATAGAGGCAATGTGTATACTAACGTTTTGGCCGAAACGAGTAGTATACGGTACGGCTCAACCCCCTGTGTGGTAGAGGTTAGCGCGAGAGAGACAGGCAAAAATTTTGGCTTTGGTCACAGACGTTATACTACTCCCCCAAGCAATCCCCGCGTCAATGAGTCAATAAGTCACTATAGCAATCCAACAATCCGTCAATCGATGTGGAGTCCGAAAGGGATCCACGATGAATCAGTGTCACGATACTATATGAGATCAACTGATGCACACATTTAATTATTAAAGTAAAAACACAGACATGGAATAGATATGAAATTTGCCTTGGATGTCTCCTCGGCGTCGAAAGCGACGAGTAGCAGGTAACCGCTAAGGTTTAGGGTTTCGAACCTACAGATTCGTAACACCAGGTTCAGCAGCTAGAAACAACTACACTCTAATCCTTAAGGCAACGCTAACTAGCTAATTAAGGCTAAGACTGGTCGAATTGAAAATAAAAAAATTTTGTTAATAATATAGGAAATATTTATATTTAAGAATATGTTGATTTATTATGACTAAGTGACAAAATAAAGGTTTTAGTAAAAAAATGTGTTCTTACCATAATAATTAAGGGTAAAAAATTATTATTTAATAGTATTATCGAAATTAGTATTTTTATGTAATTACCAATTACGCAAAAATACGATTTTGCTAAAAACCTATTTTTGACTATTATTCACAAAATAAGAAAAATAATATTTTAATCTCATTTAACAAATTAATATTTTACCAAAAATTACAATTTTGACCAAACTAATATTTTAATATTTTAGTTAACTAGAAATCATTTTTCGATTATTATTACTAAAATACTTTTCTTGTCCAAAATAATTTACTAACAAACATTTTATCATAGAAAAGAATTTTATACTCTTTTTATTTATAAAAAACTAATTATTTAGCTAGTAAAAACATTAATAAACTCATTTTTTTTATATTTTTTAATAAGCCAAAAATTCATATTTTTGAGTTAATATTTATTATCTTATAACCAGACTACATTAATCACTAAATTAACATTACAATATTGTCTATCACTAAAACATATTCCTATAACTTATAATGAGTCTAACAGTACTACAATTCTAATACTAAACCATCGATCTATATTAATTCATTATTATCGACGTAATAACTAAAGGTAACACAAAACAATAATTATTCCAAGTTGACAGTGTTTATTTATGTCAACTTGGTCGGGCATGGTAAAGATTCCTGAATTGAAAATATTCTGTTAGAGAGTATACCAGAAGTTGCACGAAGGAGCACCGAGGGGAGGCCTCAGGCTCGGAACGGACATCGGAACGCCGACGAAAAATCGAACGAGGCCACGGGAGTGCGCGGACGCGGGCTCTCAAGCGCACGTGGGTGCACTGGCAGCGGGGGGCCACGCGGGAGCGCTACCAGCTGCTGTTGGTGAGTACGCAGCTTGCAGGGGCTGGCAGGTCGGCCGACGGGCTGCTGGCACCGCGGGGCTGCCGGCGGGTTCTGGCGCAGCGGTGGCGGGCCGTGGGCACAACGGCGGGGAGCACCGCGGGGTGGTCGCGGGCAGACCGAGGCACGGTCAGGGCCGCGGGGTCCGGCGTGGAAGGTGGTCGTAAGGAGGTTGGCCACGTAGGGCGCACCAAAGAGAGGGATTGCGGGGTCGGCCGGAAGGACGGTCGGAGGAGGTGATGGGGAGGGTCTTCTTCTCTAAGAAGATAATGGTGGAGGTGCTGGTGGTTCTCTTTGAAGAAGAAAATGGTGTGATGGTGGTGGTGGTTTGAGGAAAGAGAGAGAGTATTTGTAAAGGAAGAGAAAGTGCTGGTGTTGGCGAGTAAATTGTGGGGTGGAGTGGTGAACATGGGAGAGAGTATAGGGGGAAAATGGGAAAAAGTCAAGGGGTCTGTAAGTAAATTGGCTTTTTTAAAACAAAAAACAGGTTTGGGTTTTACAACCTTCCCTCCTTAGAAAATTTCGTCCTCAAAATTTCAAGGATAAGGGCCGGGGTACAATCATGCCTCAAACCAGTCTGCGTATTCTTCCTCAACAACCTAATGTCTAACTAGGCTAACTATCCCATTACAAATCTTTGTAGTGCAATATTTTAATCAATTTATCCACTATTCTCAGATAACATTCTTTCCTCCTTAAAAATAGTCACTATCCACAATTATTGATTTATGCTTTTGTCCCTGAATTATCAATCACCGTCATAACCTTGAAAATTTTGTCTTCCCACATTTTTTACTAAACACGTATAATATTTTTCGCAATATGTTTTGTACTTCCTTCAGCTTGCTAATGTATATCCGAAATTTAACTCTATATTATAGCAATCACGTTCTTATACATCTTATTCATTCCTGACCAAAATATTATAATTTGGTACACTCTGTCTTATCTTAATACTCTAGTATCAAGCCTCGGTAACCCAATGTCACTTTTAAAAATATCACGTTTTAATACTCCAATTTGTCATTATTATTCCTTTTTTTATCTATTGCACTCATATGTGATCAATCTATAATTTATTTGGACGTCTATTTCCACCAACATGTATATATCTTGATTCCAAATCCTCATTCACATATTTGATCCCGAATTCTCAATAAAATTTAATTATCCTGTTTAAGCTCGAATCCTTTACCTTGATTTTACTGTATCATTTTCATCAAACTTTTCTCTGTTAATAATATATGTTATTACATCTTCGAACCTTGCATTATTTATAATCCTTCTATATCTGGTTTCTGATTTGTAATCTTTTGTAGCCTTCAATTCATATGATTTACACCCTTAATTAGTTACACCTTAACTCCAGAATTTCTTATTTCGGTCGTTCTTTATATATCTTCTGATTCATCATGCATCTTTCTAAAGTGCATCTCCAACCTCTAATCTACAATGTCAAGTTGCTTGGTATTCACATAATTAATTATCCCTTGATTCAATTCACAAGTGTTCATATTTATCTCATCTTTACTCCATAACTCATGTACTCTATAAATTCCTGCTATAAATCGTTCCAGATTTAAATTATCAGACATAATCGGATACAAGGCATGATCACTAGGTACAAAGATAAAATATAGGCACAGTCAGAATTATCTAGATATGATCTGAGATAGAGTTAGAATATTATTATGAGCAAAATCATTTTAGGCACGAGTAAAATCTAGGTACAATTAAAATATGATCATAAAAATAGGACAAATTGAATAAGGTCAAGTGAAATAGAAAAGGCAATAAAGAAACGAATGTCAATAGTTTATTGAAAAGGCAGAAAATAATAGAATTTTCTGATATAAGGGACTAAAAATTCCAAATCAAATTAGAATGAGGTATAAGGGTTTGTGACTCAAGAAAAATCAACAAGTTGTATGATAGTAGGATATCAGGGTGATTAGAATGATATAGCTATGATAGGAATGTAATCAGACAAGATATTTCCATTGAGGACTGAGTGATGATCAAAGGGGATAGAAAAATATCGTGTTACTATTTCAAAGGTCAGAAGATAGGATATGCAGGAAAAAAAATTAATTACAAGATAACAATCTTATTAATACCCCATGCAAAACTAATCTCTAACTCGCTAAACTAGCTGAACTCTCAGTATCTATAGAAAACTAAGGCAGCTGCCATGGCTAAATCTATTTGGTATCAAAAATCATCTAAATCAAATTTCCATCCGTCATTGTATGTAACTCGTAAACCAAATGTATTTCAAATTTCAAGTATTTCTATCGATTAAATCATTTTACCGATATCAATTTCTAATTGTCATTCCAAAACTGACTACATCAAAGTCACAATCCTCACTTGTCATAGCAAATCCTTAGAAAATTCTTTAAAGTTGATCCGTGATCTATATTCAAAAATTTCCAATTCTTGAAATCAATTGACCAAATTATAATTACTAATCAAATTTTAATCTTTAACCATGCACCTAACAATCGTTCTCATCAAACACATTAGCAAAAATACCATAAAATCTCAATCATTCTTACCATAACTAATATGAGTCTCCAATGTTTGGTAGAATTGCAAATCCAATTGTTCATTTCCAAAGTTACATGCCAATGGTCTTATCTCAATTCCTTACTGCTTATTCCCTATCATTTCATTGCTCATGATATTCCTTCCATGGTTATATCCGTCCCTTCTGGGTACAGTAGTCATCTGATCATAAAAGTTGATCCTTGTCAAGTGTTCATTTACTTGATCATCATATTCTCATATTTTATATATATTATCCAAATTCACTTCCTCCTCGAAAACCTTTACCAAATCCTAGACTTTTCTCGCTAACTTTACATACGTTTTCCTATATCTTCCATAACTCTTTCTTTAATCATAAAATTCAAAATCGTCAAATACATTTATTTGTTCAATTCCAATACCAAAGCACTAATAATGATTCTATCCTAAATGAACCATAATTTATATTTCTCTCTAGACTAACTTGCTTACAGTCTACCCTTAGAGATCTAATCTCATTGGGAAAAAAATCAATCCTCTAAGGGTGCTCTTACCGGAATAATATAATAAAGTTGCTAGGTAACTATCTAGGTTTTCCTGCATATAGCTATCAACTAACTATATATATCTACAAAATATATAACTATCCACAAAATATATGCAACACACTAAAATTGGACCTTCAAAGATATTGAGCCAATAGAGATTGACATGGTCATAATAAGTTTTAGGAAAATCAAGTAGAATTTTATAGAAAATCTTTTCTTTCTGGTTGTTATAGAAAATTTATGAAAATGGAGACAACCGCTAGAAATGCAAATACTCTAATCAGGCAAAAGTCAAAATAAATTTAGGGTGCTTGGAAGACAACCATGGTATGGATAAAGTCTTAATAATATTCGGAAACCAATTATATCCGAAGTCACTTTGCCTCAAATTCATGCCTCGTCAAAGTGCACCTCACTGCAGTAAAATTTTTTGCTCCATAACTTGAATAATGATAGGTTACCGAATAGTCTATCAACTTTATCTATTTCATGGCTGAACAACATAGGAGACAAATATGATACATTTAAGACATAGTCTCAATAATATTCGAAAACCTATGAAAACCTGAAATCACTTCAACTTAGAGTATGCCTCGCCAGTGCGCAACTAGCTACACTAAACTCGCAGTTTCCATAATTCAGGTAAATGCTGCAACGCATATATGCGAAGCCATATTTGGTCACTGAATATTTTTCTCAACTTTGTCCGTAGGAATTTCAAAGGGATAGCTCGACAATTCAAAAGTTTTCCAATGACTAAAGGAAGCTAAATAATAGAATGGAATCAATTTTCTGATCGTTCTTGCTTCATGATACTCAAGCATTGAGTTTAGAATTTTTCTAGGCCTTGAGTTGATCAAGAAGTTACCTAGAGATAATAAGGTCTCAAGTTGAGTGGAGGAAGTCAAGAAATTAAAATATTCTAAGCAGAACACTTCGAGAATACTGACCTTTACCGAGATTATTTTTAAAAAAAAAATTCTTAAGACCAATGAAAGTTCGAAAATTTGCTGAGTGAGTTGAGCTAAATAGATAGTCTATTGGTTCAAAGAAAGTCAAGTTGAAATGGTTTAAAAAAACCAACAAAGGAATAGCTTTGGAATATTAATCATTATCTAAAAGGCTTAGGTACAAACATAAGCAAGGTAACCTACGAACTATAAGCAAGCAAAAATAGATATCATAAATAGATAATAGTTGGTCCTATGTTGTAACAGGGTGAATATAATCTAGGTGTTCTAGTCGTTTCTAGAGTCTATTTTCCTAAAGTCTCATCTAGACCTAGGTCAAGTTACAGGACTGCATACTGTTCTAGACTAAGTTGACTAGACCAATTTACAGGACTGGACCTGCATGGGCCACCACTAAAAACATCTCACGACCCGATCCTAATATAATGAGTCTAGTCGGATCATGTCCAGCCTGCACCGTTGTGAGACGGCGGCAGTAAGCTGTATCAAGCAGTGAAACATAACATGCAAATATCTAACGGAAAGAAAAACATTTTTATTAAACTGAAACTGGTCTGAAATGGAAATAAGACAACAACACAATTCATTTATTACAATTGTTCGAAAACAAATAAAGGAAAAGAAACTATGCCAATATCTATGGTTCCGGGGTTCCTGGTTCTGGTTCAGCCAAATCTGCGGAACCCAAGTCAGGTCCGTAGAAAGAACACTAAGCTAGCTTCTCCTCATCGCAATCACCTAAAAATGTTGGGTCTCCAGTCAGGAGTAAACAAAAAACGTATTTCTTCCACATCTAGTATTTCTAAATTAACAATAAATAAAAATGCAAGACAGTTTAAAAAAACTGTATATGTTTTTGTAAATAATAGTAAAAGACAACAAGCAATATGGTCTCAATGTCAAATATGATGTAATGCTATGCTACTGGTTTGAGTATATTACAGGACCTGTGACCGACTGGGATAGAGGCAATATGTATACTAACGTTTCTGCCAAAACGAATAGTATACGGTACGACTCAACCCCCTGTGTGGTAGAGATTAGCGCGAGAGAGACAAGCGAGAATTTTGGCTTTGGTCACAGACGTTATACTACTCCCCAAGCAATCCCCACGTCAATGAGTCAATAAGCCACTATAGCAATCCAGCAATCCGTCAATCGATGTAGAGTCCGAGAGGGATCCACGGTGAATCGGTGTCACAATACTATATGAGATCAACTGATGCATACATTTAATTATTAAAGTAAAAACACAGACATGGAATAGATATGAAACTTGCCTTGGATGTCTCCTCGACGTGGAAAGAAACGAGTAGCAGGTAACCGCTAAGGTTTAGGGTTCCGAACCTACAGATTCGTAACACCAGGTTCAGCAGTTAGAAACAACTACACTCTAATCCTTAAGGCAACGCTAACTAGCTAATTAAGGCTAGGACTGGTCGAGTTGAAAATAACACAATTTTGTTAATAATATAGGAAATATTTATATTTTAAGAATAGGTTGATTGATTATCACTAAGTGACAAAATAAACGTGTTAGTAAAAAAACGTGTTAGTAAAAAACGTGTTTTTACCATAATAATTAAGGGTAAAAAATTATTATTTAATCGTATTATCGAAATTAGTATTTTTATGTAATTACCAATTACGCAAAAATACGATTTTGCTAAAAACCCATTTTTGACTATTATTCACAAAATAAGGAAATAATATTTTAATCTCATTTAAAAAATTAATATTTTACCAAAAATTACGATTTTGACCAAACTAATATTTTAGTTAACTAGAAATCATTTTCCGGTTATTATTACTAAAATACTTTTCTTGTCCAAAATAATTTACTAACAAACATTTTATCATAGAAAAGAATTTTATACTCTTTTTATTTATAAAAAACTAATTATTTAGCTAGTACAAACATTAATAAACTCATTTTTCATATTTCTTAATAAGCCGAAAATTCATATTTTTGAGTTAATATTTATTATCTTATAACCCGACTACATTAATCAGTAAATTAACATTGCGATATTGTCTATCACTAAAACATATTCCTATAACTCATAATGAGTCTAACAGTACTACAATTCTAATACTAAACCATCAATCTATATTAATTCATTATTATCGACGTAATAACTAAAGGTAACACACAACATTAATTATCCCAAGTTGACAGTGTTTATTTCTGTCAACTTGGTCGGGCATGGTAAAGATTCCTGAATTGAAAGCATTCTGTCAGAGTATACCGAAAGTTGAACGAAGGAGCACCGAGGGGAGGCCTCGGGCTCGGAATGGACGTCGGAACGTCGACGAAAAACCGAACGAGGGCACGGGGGTGCGCGGGAGTGCGCGAGAGTGCGCGGACGCGGGCTCTCAAGCGCACGTGGGTGCACTGGCAGTGCGGGGGCCGCGCGGGAGCGCTACCGGCTGCTGTCGGCAAGCGCGGCCTGCAGAGGCTGGCAGGTCGGCCGGCAGGCTGCTGCTGGTGCGGCGGGGCCGCACGGAAGGCTGCTGGCGTCGCGGGGCTGCCGACAGGTTCTGGCGCAGCGGTGGCGGGCCGCGGGCACAACGGCGGGGAGCGCGCGGGGTGGTCGCGGGCAGACCGAGGCACGGTCAGGGCCGCGGGGTCCGGCGTGGAATGCGGTCGTAGGGAGGTTGGCCACGTAGGGCGCGCCAACGAGAGGGATTGCGGGGTCGGCCGGAAGGACGGCCGGAGGAGGTGATGGGGAGGGTTTTCTTCTCTAAGAAGAGAATGGTGGAGGTGCTGGTGTTTCTCTTTGAAGAAGAAAATGGTGTGATGGTGGTGGTGGTTTGAGGAAAGAGAGAGAGTATTTGTGGAGTAAGGAAGAGAAAGTGCTGGTGTTGGCGAGTAAATTGTGGGGTGGAGTGGTGAATGTGGGCGAGAGTATAGGGTGGAAATGGGAAAAAGTCAAGGGGTCTGTAAGTAAATTGGCTTTTTTTTTAAAAAAAAAAACAAAAAACAGGTTTGGGTTTTACACGCCCCCTCTCTCTCCAGTAGCTAGATGGAAAATTAATGGCATCAGATATCTGTCGACACTAGTTTAGACACATGAAGTTATCCGCTCTTATGAATTGCAAAAACATTAATAAGACAGTATTATGCCATATTTACCAAAAGTATAAAGTTCCTCTGTATTATGAATTTTGTCATTTGTGGTTCTAAAGTTCTATACTATGCAAACACTCGGTCACATATACGTGTTCATATTAAATATGTATATGTTTACAAACATGTACATGTATAGTTGTGCCCCATGCCTTGATTTTGTTATGTATGCATGGAGGACGCCCATGTCCATGGCAAAGTGTATGTGGCGTGTCCACTAATCCTACGAGAGAACAGAACAATGGTGCCACTAGATGCAAATCTCAACTTAATTCCTCGAGCTGAGATTTTTTTATCTATAGAAAATTATAGCATTAGAAAGATAAAAGGTAAATACCAAAGAAGGGGCAGAAAGACAAACCTTGCTTTCATTAGGCTTAGCATGAATCCATTGTGGAAACAAAGTTGTTATGTTCTCAGAAGCCATTTGATCTACACAACGAGAAACAAATATATTAAAAGAATGCATATATCACAATGACATGCCAGTTAAGAAACATTGCAACTATAATGTATAGAACATATGAGGTAGAAATCTAAGCTAAAATATTTTTATATTTGAATAACAAAAACAACCATAATCAAAGATAAGTAATGTCATTACAAGCAGAAAGTCCATGCATGTAAAAAAAAAAAAAAGACAAGTTCCCATGCTACGCATGTAACACTTTCACGGTTTTCTTGATTGTGACGTAATAAGCAAAACTACATATTGTTTAGAAAAAGGTCAAAAAAGTAATAAACATGCTCTATGCCATGCTAAGTACAGTTGATGGATGCCTATTTACTGCAGCCTGTTGCAACAATAACCAACAGTAGATCTGGCAATACGTTATTTAAAAGCAAAAAATTAAGTGCCTCCATATCTACTAATAACTACCATCTATAATAAAAATTGGCCTATCTCAATGTAATCAAGAAAATTACTCAAACACAATATCCTCCCTCTGACATTAGGATATTCATCCAAAATCTAGCTCTCTTCATGAAAATTAGTCTTCACTTATCTGAAAGGGAGAACAAATACTTCCTAATTTTTAATCCTCACAAACATCAACAAAGTCTCAACCCAAATTTGTTGGGTGTTAATTTTAATGCTACAGTTAATAATTACAAATAAAAGGTCACATAATCAACATTGGCCAGTTTCAGTCTTTTTTTGCTAAAAATGACTCCGTACATATGGATATTACTTGATTATTACTTGTGGAGAGTCGGGATATAGGTAGATGACAGCAAGAACAGGCTTCGGCACCCATTCCAGGAGCTCCTCATCCAACCCATAAATATCCCCACATGAACTACTATCAGGATTTAGGAATAACAAACACAAAGAATATCAGTGCTGTAACAAGTAACATAGTTAAAATTTTATTATATGATTGAGATGGAAATTAAATTTTAAATTAAATAAATGGAGGAATTGAGCACATGGTTCCCTTCGAGGACCATCGTCCCCCTTCAGCAGCGACGAAGACATGGAAGGTGCATCCGGCACGCAGCGGCGCTCCGTGGCCTCGATCATAGCTGAGCAGCGATTGACTGCCTCTCCCGGAAAGAGGCAGAGAAGAAGCAGGCGGAGATGAGACTTTGGGAGGAGTAAATCTAGGGTTAGTGTCAAGGTTTTAGTGGACGCAAAAGGAATTTAGGGAAAAGAGAGGAAGTGAGAGAGAGAGAGAGAGATGAAAAATGACTTAGGCTGTGTTGGGTAGGAATGATGGAAAAGTGGATGGAAGGAAGGAAAATCAGAAAGATTTATTTTTCATCCATATGGAAAGGAAATATTATTTCCTTCTTTTATGTTTGGTAAGATGGAACGAAATGGAAGTGATATATTTTCCTTTGTTTGGTATGGAAAGAAAAATGGAAGGAAGGAAAATAAAAAATATAGAGTTTATCAATTATATCCTCAACTAACAACATGTATTTACCATTTAACTTTATTGAACTACTTTAAAATAATATAATTTTTATAGGGTATAATAGTAAATTAAGATGGGTATGCACTTTTCCTTTCACTTTTCCTCCCACTTTTGGGATGATTGATTTTCTTAGGTTATGAGGGAAAACCAATCCCTTCACTTTTCCTTCCATCCACTTTTCTTCTCATACCAAACAAGAGAAAATGTTTCTTTTCTCCCACTTTTTCCTCATATATTTTTCTTCCTCCCACTTTTCCCTCCTACCAAACACACCCTTAGGGAGATGAAAAAAAAAACTTGTTTGCAACACTTTCCTACTGTCATGTGGAAGCCACGTGATTCACTGTGATAATGCATTAAACTTTTGTAACAGTTTTGAGTGTTATAAAAATAATAAAAATATAAAATTAGACTTTTTGTAACAGTTTGTCAATTATTGTAACGTTTATTACCGTCACACAAATGTCACGGTAATAACTATTACTAATTGTAAAATAAATGTGTTACGAATTGCATATTTTGGTGTAGTGGAGAATAGCTGCAGTCTTCTGTAGTTTTCGTACTTTACGTATCAGATTCAAAGTTTTAAGTCAATTATCGAAATCAGGTTGATCATGACTGCATGGGCCAACAATCTCTCCCATTTTGATAATTTGACAAAACTATGATTAATACTTAACAGATGTTCAACTAGTACGAAAGTAGCTTGGTACAGTGGTATAGTAGCATTGGTACATTAGCTTGCTCTCCCACAATAAATGACAAAGTCCTCAGAACATTTGAAATCTAGCGAGAAATTTCTTATACTAAGTTTTCAGAGCAATATGTATATGAATATGCAGTATTCAATTTGTTCAAGTATAATCATAGAATTCTCCCCCGTTTGTCATATAATCAAAATGACATAAAATTCTAAGTACTCAGTAGAGATAAAATAGTAATGCATAAACTAGAAACGCTCTGAAATCAAATAACTAGCAACGTCATACATAGAGTACTAAAATAGTATGAAACTGTCATAAGATACTAAATGTCACAAAATGCTTTGAAGAAGCATCTATCACTAATACATGAAAATAAAAAGCAGCTAGAAAATAGAACATAGTAGTGACACTGTATCACTAGACATCATCCTCTAATCATTATCCTTATCATCATCATCATCTGCCCGAGAAGGGTTCCCGGACTCAATGGAGCGGTGGGGATCATAACGAGCAGCATTAGGGTCAAAGTAGCGATGAGCCTCCGGATCATTAATACGATAACCAATCACCGAGGGATCACGAACCATGGAAATAGGGCCGCCAGGATTGTGAGCAAAGCTATAGCTAAAATCTCTTATAGTATTGGTCATGGCCTGTGTCACGACCCGCACCCGCTTTTCGGGATACGAGTGCATGTCCAAGCCAGCCTACGCCACCGTGTCGACGGTAGAATGTTGTCTAGCCACAATGCTCAAAATTACGTAAATAATAACTTTATTGCTCATTCACATTACTAAATTAATTACAAAATTTATAATATTTATATTTAAAGAAAGTACAATGTTCTTACATATTGAAATAACTACAACATATCTATCTAATCTCTAGGTTTTGGCCTGCTACACCCATATCACCCAATGCTAAGAGAAGCCACAACTAATCTGAAAAATGTTGGTTTCCAGTCAGTAATGGAACAAGTACACAGACTTACAGGCTATTCAAAATGTAATAGAATCTACAAGACATAAGATAGCATATGTGAAACAAAACTAGGTAGCAACTGAAATCATGGCATATCTAGAAATGAAATAAGTACTCTACAAACATGATGTATCAACTAGAGAAAAACATGTAAATATGATGACATGGCAAGTGGTGAAGAAAATAAAAGAAATCGAGTAAATGTCAACTATCTCTGTGTTTTGAAATATCGTGTTCGACATGTGAACGGCTAGGGGGTAAATCCGACACCCCGTACGTGTCGTGTGCGGTTGCTATTCTCCACAAAT
The DNA here is from genome assembly GCA_029216955.1 of Iris pallida. Taxonomy (NCBI): domain Eukaryota; kingdom Viridiplantae; phylum Streptophyta; class Magnoliopsida; order Asparagales; family Iridaceae; genus Iris; species Iris pallida. The sequence goes on from JANAVB010002398.1 coordinate 3,896,293, forward strand.
GACAATGGGGATGGTAAGAATAGTTCACACATCTACTAGGATATTTCTTCGCCTGAATAGTACTCATAGATTCGAACAAGTCACGAACACGGAAGCATGTGAATCAAGAATATAATATGTAGAGCTCCATGATACTAACCCGTGTAACAAGCGTGTCAGCAAGCAGGAGAGAATATGTATAACATGTAATGGAAAAACTATTATGAATCGAAAGCAGTCAACATATGTATTTGTCTGTGGTCCTTTGCTGGTGAAACCGATAATACCCAACCACTTAGGGAGCCACAAAAGTCAAACTCGTGCAACAGTCTCCGGATGCTGAAACAGACATCACCAACGAGTTTGGTATAAAAGAAATATCCAAAAGTGTCTACCCAAACATCTAATTCTAGATACAGGGACAAAATCATAATTTTGGATCAAAATGATGTCCGTCGTTGGACCCGCTTTGTACCAAAAAATATGCCAGTATCTACGGTCTCTAAAGTCATAAAACTACATATCTACGGATCCGATTCGACGATACGAACCCAATCGTATGGCCAAAGTTGGATTTCGGTGGGCCGTGCACAAATTCGTCCGTTGGATCGGGTCGCGGACCTGCCAAAATAGCGTCCCGGTCGACCTTCTCAGAATCGGACCAAACTTGACATACAGGACCAGAAAATGACACGGTCCTGTTGGCACAAGTTTCGTCTCGAGATGACAAATGTGCACAAAGTTATGGGCTAGTTTGCAAAGGGGCCGATACGGGGATATGTCTCGATTTTGTCACACACACACAACAAAATCGGGTTCTGTCTAATCTTATACGTCTGGAACATCCGTACGCGTCCTTCGATGCTCACGGGTTGTGACGAAGTTGCCCAGTTTGTCGGGGCCCACGCCGTATCGGTAAAAGTGATTAAATTTTACAGTTTTGAAAAGTGATTTTTCCTAATTTTCGAAATCTGTTTTCTTTGCACACAATTGATGAAATTTGAAACTACAAAATAGGTTCTAAGGTCCTATATGTTGTCTAAAATTCCATAAATTTATTATTATTATTTTTAAATATTTATGATAAAAATGCTATAATATTTCTATATAAAATATTAGTATGATAAACTGACATTTAATTTATGTAACAATATTGTATATATTTACTCATTTATCAATACCATTTCTAAAATAATTTACTAAACATGTATAAATTTTATTTAAATTCATATCAAAACAATAAGAATCTAAAATATTTGTGACCTATAATATCTAATTATTTTTGTATAAAAATAACCAACAGTTTGATTTTATAATCAATAAAATTTCCACCATAAATCATAATAACAAATTTCATGACCTAATATGATTAAATAAAAATTATATCATTAAAATAATTAAATAAATACTTCCTATATTTTTAGAGATCATGTAACAACTTAGCCTGGTTTTTCTAGTTGGGACACACTTATGGCTGGGTCTTCCTCACCATAGCTAAAACACAAGTCAAAGCACACGACTACACTATCCATGCTAAAATTCTTGATTATCTTAAATCTTAACCATGACTAAGGCCTTCTATAGTAATAATTATTGTAACACCCATATCTCAGAACACGTTTTTTTGTTAAGCCTGCATGTACCTTGGACCTGTATTTTATTTTCTCAGATTCTGGCCTGTAATTGTATTTTGGCTCGACTTGTAGAATTTTGGGTTTTCTCGTAAAACGGGTTTTGACATGACTTGGTTTTATTTTGTGGAGGAGAATTAGTTTGATTTGGTTTGGTTTGGTTTAAAATGCATTGGAGCACTTTAACCTACACTCCACCCTCAACACAACACAAACCACCCTCATTAAAACTCCACCTACTTTTCTCTCTCCACCATAATTCTCTCATTTATTTCTCCATCTTCTTCTTCTTCCTTCCTATACACAACACCAACATCCATAGGCAAGTGCACCTTGCCACCACATGAGAACCACATTTTATTTGTTCATTAGCTAGATTAGGCCATGGTGATCAACATTAGTGCTTGACATTTTATGATTTGGAGTCTCCATTGTTCTAGATCTAGGTTTTAACTATTTTCGGATTTACATGGTTTTGATCTATTTTAGTTGAGATTTTGTGGGTTTTGATGCTTCCATGTGGAAGAGAATTCAATTTTACTCAAGTTAGACCTTTGAAAATCTAGATTTAGTTTTGATTTGACCAAGATATGAAGATTTGAACTTTGGTGTTCTTGAAGAGTTCCTCTCGGCCTGGAGTAGCAGACTGCAGCCTGCCCTCTTTAGCGCAGTGCTGGACTGCGCATCCTCCTCTCGGCCTGCGCTCTTTAGCGCAGCGCCGACCGCGCAGCTTGCCCCATGGTGAACTGCGCTCAACCCCAGCGCGCAGGGACTCTTGCGCAGTCTGCTCCCGCGCACTTCACTCATGCACAATCTGACCCATGCGCCATCCCTCCTGTGCAGTCCACTCATGCGCAATCTGACCCATGCACCATCCCTCCTGCGCAGTCCACTCATGCGCAATCTGACCCCTGCGCCAACCAGCTCAGCGCAAGCCGACTTTTGTGCAGCTCATTCCTGCGCAGTTGGCCCCTGGTGCACTTGACTCCTGTGCAACCCGACCCTAGGGTCCCTTGCGCAATCTGTCCAATCATGGAGATTTAGTTTTATTTTTTCTTAAGCTTGGCTCTTCTATAGCTCTGTATATTAATATTTTATTAGATATTTTACGTCTATTTTATATCCTTACGCCTTTTGTCATGAACTTGATTTTACTTAATATGTTTGGAATGACTATTGTACCTGGCATGGTATGACAAGGAACTAGCATAACTCGACAGTGACCCTTAGTGGTGCACTCCTGACATGACCAACCTGACATGATAGTGGCCCGTTGTGGCGCACTCCTGACAAGTACCCTGACATGATTTATCTTGATGCTGTTACGACGGCTAACTTGAATTGTATAATCAATCTTGACACCGTGGGTGTTCCTGTTTGCTTGCTTGTGCAATCCACTTGTCTTACCTTGCATCATGTCTAGGACGTGACTCCCTGGTTCCCACGGTCAGGGATTCGCACTGAATATGGATTAGGCTAATGATTAGATCTAACTATAGTTCATGGAGAATTTCCAGTCACAGGCAATCTTGTTATCTGGGCGCTCTTAATTGGACTTGTAGCTTGCCGACGAGTAGAGCACATTTCCAGCGCACTGTCATGTGTTGTACCTCTAAGTCACCTAAGGGTATATCGTCTCCGGGGCGATGTACCCAAACATACTCTCAACCCGCGGAAGGATAACTGGATAGTCTGCAGGGCTTGGGACTGGAAAATTCTTATTGCATCTTGTTAGTAATTAGGCTTGTGACAACCCTAGTTAGTTAAAGTAGTAAGCCGTAGTAATTGTTTGGCCGCTTGTAAATGGATGATGTCCAGTCTTGTCTAGTCCCTGTACCCTGGTACTCCTGAACATGATTGTTTTACTTGCTTTAACAATAATTGGGTAGGGACAAGAAGATATTCAGGCGAAGGGTTACAACCCTGGTCCTTGTTTGGTTTACGGGTTGTAACCTGGCTCCCAGAATGGTTCCACGTCCCTAGTCGTTTATTGTCGTGACGTGCTCTTTATTACTTGTACTTTTCTTTCATTTTCGTATGTTCTGATATGCTGGCTTTTGTTCTTATTTCGTGGCCTCCTTTGTGGCACTCGCTCTTTCTAGGGTTTGACCCAGCTGGTTTTGTGTGGCCAAATTTCGGAGCAGCACCCGAGGATCTACCGAACCTCCAGCCCGATGGTGGCGACTAGAAGGAACCCGGGCTACAAGTGGGTTTTCTATTTTGTTTCGCTCACTCTATTGTAAAATTATTCTTTTGAGGCGTTAGCCGACGAGCACCTGTTAGCTCGATGCACTTTTACTTACTGTCTGCCTACGGGCTGTAAACATGATTAACAAATCCTAGGTTTGATCATGTATGACTTAACTCTTGCTAGTCCTAGCATTTTGTACGACTAGCTTCATGATCAGCTGATATGTAATATTTGGGACGCCTTTTATTGTATATTTGGTGGTCAAACATCTTGTGATTATATTATTTGCTTGAGATTGAGACAGTAGGCTTGACCTTAAGAGACTGTTGGCTTGTAGTAAACCCTCATATCTAGACAGCCGTGACCGTATAGCGAGATGGACTTCATTTCAATATACGTAGCTGGCTATGTTCGCCCCCGCTCTCCAGTATTCTGGTTCTGGGGCGTGACAATTATTTTAGAAAAATAATTATAAATTCCATAAATCCCTATTTAAGTCAGATAAATAATAAAATATATTTTTTTAAAAATTTTGGGAAGAGGGTTTACAGCCTGGAACTGCAGGGTGGTCCTAAAATCCATAGACCAGAACTGATCCATAACTAATGCCTGGAAAGACTTAAGGGTGACGCCTGTGGAAGGATGTGAAGGATGGTGACTAGCATATGGGTCAACAACAGGATGAGGAGGAGGAGGAGCCTGTACGGCTAAAGTAGAAGATACTCGACGATGCATATGAAGATAGGCAGGAGGAGCATCTCAAGGACAGTCATCTAAGACGATATCAAAGTACTCAAAGATATACGGTAGATACATCGCATATAGAAGGTTCTACAATTTCTTGTGACACCGTTCCATAGCAAAAATGATCGTCTTCGATAAGCTAAAAGAAATCTTAAAATGGAGATGATAAATAGCAGAGAGTTCAAGATAGGTGATTTCATCGATGGATGTTTGTTTAGGAATGACAACAAAAAATATCATCCGATGCAAATCATAGAAATAGTCATTCATATGTTTTGGTTGAAGGCGATCTTTTGAGACGGAGATTTGGTTCACATAACGAGTGACGGAATGAATCTAAAGTCATATGAGCCAAAAATTAAACTTTTGTAATGTCCACAAGTGCTTCCCCTTCATTAGGAATATGAAACATAAGAGCTAAATCATCAGCATCAAATTCAATTTCTATCCCACCGACTCTAGACTGAATAATGCAGTTTGTGACCGTAAGATTGCATTAGAACATACGAATTGCATTCATATAAATTGGATAACTAGATTGCACCAATTCTTCAAAACCAAAGTGTTGAAATACCGATAAATGATCAGAAAATAAGTTAAAATTGATCGGGCTTCCCGGACAAATTGTCTGTTCGACAAAATCGACGAACCATTCAATTGAAGCATCGATGGAGACAAATATAAATTCATCAAAGTTGTCACCATCCGGCATAGATGGACTAAAAAGTGAGAAAGAAACTTCCTCTTGAACATTAGAAGAAGAAGCTTCCTCAACTTTTTATTTTTTTTTGGAAGCTTGAGATAACTTTGGTGCCATTGAATAAAAAGTAGAAAAAATAGAGATATCAAAATTGAGCAAGGAATATGGAAGAGAATCCCGAAATGACCTCAAATCCAAGTTTCTAGGCTTTGGCAATGTCACGACCCGCACCCGGTGTAAGGGTACAAGTGCATAACAGCGCCCAGGCTACGCCGCAGAATCGGCGGTAGAACGTTGTACTAGGTCACTATCTAAACAACTCACGCAAATATATAATGTACTTGTCATAAATCTCAACTCCGAACGGAGGACAAGTAAAGATATAATAAAGCTCAATCATAGACTAAGCACGATAAGATAACACAGAAGTCTATAACTAATAAGACTAAACAACAACAAAAACAAAACTACTAAATAATTATATCTCAAAACAATCTCAAATACAAAGTCAATATCTCAACTTATTACAATTCAAGTTCTAAACATGAATTCTAAAACAAGCCTACTAAACTAATCTCCCGATCACTCCCGATCACTCCTGAGAGACGGGGTCCAAGGTAGCTAAATCATCTCCGGATTCCAAGCAAGTAGGGCATATATCCTCAGGGCAAACATCTGTAATATTTTGTCAACGTATCCAGTCAGGATTGGAACGTACAAAACTCATCTAGAAATCCCAAATAAATGGCAAAGACTATAAAGTAGTTATAAACAGTTATACTGATGAACATGGTAAGTTTAAGACAGGCAATAAGGTAGAACAACAGTTTAAAGAACATAAGAAGTAATATGATGAAACAAGAAAGCATAGCAAGGAAGACTGTAAATAAAAGATAGCTGAACTAGAATGGTGTGATATAAGTCCAGACAGTATATTATAGACAAGTGTGATCCCAATGTGAGTCCAATACATGGCACTACCCAGTATGTTTTGAAATACTGTTTTTGACATGTAAACAATAGATGTAAATACAGCTCATCGTACACAAGTGTACGACTGCTATCCTTCCAGATGAGACTGAATGAGATGCTCCCAGGTGTTTGCTATTAAAAATCAAAGACAGGTATTACAGAAATACTGAAATTGATTGCAAACTCGCTTGTACAAAGAAAAGCCTAGAAAGAAATCCTAGGAAACAATCTAAGTACAATTGTTTAGTTTTTGATTCTGGGGGTGACGGTGGAGGCTCGAAAAAATGTATCAACTCTGCCTTACTTCATGGACTATCTGATGCAGTCCTTAGATCTTGAAGAAATTGCCTTTCGAAGGTTGCCAGCCTTTTGCAGGGATGTGGCACCCTGCTATTTATAGTGGGATATATTTTGAGCCGCATAGATGGCCTGTGGCCACGTGGCTAATCAGCACGTGAAGACCCGCTCTTTGGCTGCCAGCTGTTGATTTGTTGGGATTTTGTTACAGCAAATCTAGGTGGTTGAGACTTGGTCAGCCTGCCACGTGTCTTATCGCAGGATAGGAATCATTTTGAGCTGCATGAGTCTCTCAGTTTTCGACCATGTAGGGACGCATGAGACTCATGCAGCTTAAGTCGCTATCTTTCTTAGCCCGCATATAGCTTAAGGACTTTTAAGCCGCATAGATTCTGTATTTTGGGTCGCATAAAGCTCATGCGGCTTGGGTCATAGTCACCCTTGGCCGCATGAAGTTCGGAGACTTTGGGGCCGCATATGTTTGAGCCACATAAGGTTCATACGGCTTGGGTAACACTCCTTCTGGCCGCATGAAAGCGTATGAACCCTACTTTTGGTGACGTCTCACGTCTTATCTTTTTGTCAGAGTGTCAGAGCTGTCAGTTTTGACAGAACTTGTCAACTTTATCAGACGAACTGATCCACTTGGCCGTATATTTTTCTTCTGCAGCTCGAATCAGTCTGGTTGTCGACGGGCCGCATAAGGTGTTGAATCTGTCATGCGACTCTCTTTTATGTGGACCTGTTTGGCCCAAAGTACATATACAGCAAATTATGATCCACATGAACCCTATATTTTCTATGCTTCTACAAGACTGTTATGACCGTGGTTCGTTTTACATATTTTGGTATACGTGTACGTATCTTGACTCGCATTGTCTGTCTCCTTGCATGGTTTATCTTGACATTTTATTACTTGGTTTATCTTGGTTTGGTTCAGCTTGGCTTGGTTTGTTTTTGGGTTCATCATGAACCAAAGGAAAACCACCTACCTACCTACCACCACCATCATCATTTATATTCCCACCTACCTTTCTCTCTCCTCATAACTTAGCATTTACTTCTTCTTCTTTCTCCCTGGCGTGGAGATCCACCTACCCCCTCTCCCACCGGCAAGTGCAGCTTGCTTCATGGAGGAATTCAGTTTTATTGTTCCATTCTCTTCCTTACGAGGTTCTAAGACACTTTAATACTTAGCATTTTTAATTTCTATGGTTCAATTTGTGTAGATCTAAGCTTATTGTATTTTCGGATTTCTTGGGTTTTGATCTATTTAACCTTGTTATTATCAAGTTTTGATGGTTCCATGTTGTAGAGAATTTCATTCTGCCCTATTTTGAACTATGGAAGTCTGGATGCAGACCTTGGATGAAGGATTTATGAAGCTTTGAAGCCATGGATTCATGGCTCATCTTCTCGGTTCAGATATTGTCACATGGCAGATATTGTTGTATAGGCCATGGGCTCCTTGCTTCAGCCGCATAAGACTCCATGGTTCCTAGTCACATGAACCCAATAGCCCGCTGCCGCATGAACTCAATAGTCCACTACCGTATATAACTCGTTTTCCTGTAGCCGCATAGGCCCACATTTCTTTCCAGCCGCCTAAGTCCCTGTCTCTTTGCCGTATGACACTGCATACTCCTAGCCGCATAAGCTCGCTCTCCCGAACTGCATACCCATGTTCCCTCTCCTGGCCGCATGAAGTTATTTCCTGCAGTCGCATATGAGCACATTCCCCGCAGCCGCATATGCTCAACTCTCCCGAGCCGCATAAGCTTCGCTTGACTCATAGCCGCATAGGCCATGGGCTCCTTGCCTCAGCCGCATAAGACTTCATAATCCCCAGCCGCATGAGCTTGTTCCTCTCCAGCCGCATATGCTTGCGTCTTCCCAGCCGCATGCGCCCTGTGCTCTTTGTCGCATAAGCCCGCATCTCTCCAGCCGCATGCGCCCCCTTCCTTTCCGAGCCGCATGAGCTCTTTCTCCAAGCCGCAGGAGCTGGATTCCCTTAGCCGCATGGCCTTTCCCTTAATCCTTGATCTCTTTGATTGTTATTATTATTATTATTATTATTATTATTATTATTGAAGTGCTACATAGATTTGTACATATTCTCGAAACACGACAGTGGCTCACCGTGGCACACCCTTGACAAGTAAAACCTGACATGACATCCCTCGTTATGCTGTTATGGCAGCTAACCTGACATGATAAGAATGATTGACCTGGACACCGTAGATGAATGTGTTAGTACAAATAAACCAGTATTGTCTTGCATCATGTCTAGGACAGGAACCCCTGAGTACCACGGTCAGGGGTACCTTTTAAAATTTACTAATGCTAATGACTAGAATAAACCAGTAGCCATGAAGAGATTTTTCCAGCTACGGGTAATCCCGTTATCTGGGTGCCCCATCATAGGATTTGTAGCCTACCGTCGATTAGGGCACATTTTCAGCACATTGACATGTGTTGCAACCACCAAACTACTTAAGGGTACATGCATTTCTTGGACGATGTACCCACATGAGATCAATCCCCTAATTACGTCTGGATAACCTGGATGGTCTGCAGGGCTTGTAGATGTTGGAATAATCTCATTGCTTCTTGCTAGAAACTAGGCATGTGATAACCCTAGTTAGTTAAAGTATCAAGCTGTATTCTTTGCTTGGCCGTGATTGATTGGATGGAGTCTAGCCCAGCTTCGTCTCATCCTGATCCTGTACAAGATTGTGACATGACATGATTATTTTGCTTGCCTTAACAATAACGATCAGGGGTCCAGTTTTGTTCAGGCGAAGGGTTACAACCCCGGTCCTTGTTTGGTTTAAGGGTTGTAACCTGGCTCCCGGAACAGTTCTGTGTCCTCTCTTCATTTATTATCTTATTGCACCCCATGCCATGCTCGTCATGTTTAACCTTACTTCAATAGCATAATTATTTATACTGGCCTTAACAATAAAGATCAGGGGTCTGGTTCTGTTCAGGCGAAGGGTTATAACCCCGGTCCTTGTTTGGTTTAAGGGTTGTAACCTGGCTCTAGGAGCAGTTCTGTGTCCTCTCTTCGTTTATTGTCTTATTACTTTATCAATGGTATTGGAGACGGGTTCCTATTCAGGTGAAGGGTGGCAACCCCAGTCCTTGTTTGGTTTAAGGATTACAACATGGCAACTTGAATGGTTTCCTCGTACTCAGTTCATTATTGTTGTCCCTGTTATTATCTGTTTCGTTTATAATTATCTTTAATATTCAATTGTTACATGCTGGTTTTAGTTCCTAAGTGAAGCCTCCTTTGTGGCACTTGCTCTTTCTGGGGTCTGACCCAGCTGGTTTTGTATGGCCAGATATCGGAGCAGCTCCAGAGGATCTACCTACCTTCCAGCCAGATTGTGACCACCAGGCGTAACCCTGGCAACGAGTGGTTTTATTTTTTGCTCTCCCACTCTATTGTAAAAAATTTCTTTTGAGGCGTTTAGCCGGCGAGCACGTGTTAGCTCGTATTGCACCTTTATTTACTGTCTGTCTACGGGCTGTAACATGATTGACAAATCCTAGGGTTGATCATGTATGACTGAAGCTCTTGCTAGTCTTGACATTTTGTACGACTAGCTTCATGATCATTCGAATATGTAATGTATGGGACGCCTTACTATTGTATATTTGGTGCTCTGACATCTTGTAACTATTATTGCTTGCTTGAGATTGAGACTATAGGCTTGTTCATGACCGTAGGAGACTGATGGCTTGTAGTTAAACCCTCATGTATCTAGACAGCCGTGACCGTATAGAGAGGTGGGTTGCACTTCAATATATGTAGCTGGCTATGTACGCCCCCGCTCTCCAGTATTCTGGTTCTGGGGCGTTACAAAAACCCCCTTCAAGGTTTTCAAATTGCAAATTTGGAATACTTTGAATAAGAAGCATGGAGATATGTCAAGCCGTAGGGAGTCTTCAAGTCGCAGGGAATTTTTGAGCCGTAGAGAGATCTCGAGCCGCAGGGAAATCTTGAGCCGCAGGGAAAATATTGAGCCGCAGAGAGACTCCGTCCAGCCTGCCAGCTGTCACTACTGCATTTAATTTTCTTGATTTGGTTGTGGATATCTTTTCGAGATAAAGTCGACGGTTACAAGGGATAAAGTCCCCAAACGTCGACATTATCTTTAATGATCTCAAAAATCGAAGAGGCACTCTTCAAGATAAAGCCGGCGGTTATTTGGGATAAAGTCCCCAAACGTCGTCATTATCTTAAATGATCTCGAGAATCGAAGAGGTACTTTTCAGAAACTCTATAAATAGGGGTCATTCGGAGAGAGATTTTTATCTTTCATCTTCTTCTCCTTCGACTTCATTATACTTTCTGCTATGGCTCCAAAAGCTTCTAAGTCGACTGGTGCGGTGGCCAAAGGGAAGGGACTTGTACTCCGTGGAGAGCGGCAGACTCTCTTTCCATTCATCCCAACGTGCAACTCCCTATCAAGAGTAAGGATGGTGGGAAGGCGACGACTAAAATTTTGAATGGCCATATCGCATATTTTATGCGCGGGCCTGTCATATACTTCCTCTGTGCTTCAAGCCTGGTTGATGCATGCCCTATCTTATTTGGACCGCATGCGTTCTGTATGATAGGGCCGTATGGGCTGAGCCGTATGAGCGCTGCTTATTCGAACATGAACCGCATAAGTGCCCCATGACTGATCCGCATGAAAACTTCATGACTGAGCCGCATAAGTGCCTCATAACTGAGCCGCATGAGCACTTCATGATTAGGCCGCATGAATACTGTATGACTGGACTGCATAATTGCCTCATGACAGAGCCGCATAAGTACTTTGTGACTGGGCCGCATGAGTATTTCATGACTGAGCCGTATAAGTGCCTCATGACTGAGCCGTACGAGTTTTGTTTGGCTAGGCCGCATAACTGGCTAGGCCGCATAACTGAAAAAATATAGTCCTTTATTTTCTTTTCGGTGCTAAGCCCTTTTTTCCATGTTTTGTAGGGATCTGGCTAGCAAACTTCTCCAGGATCGGTGTCGGCGATAGAGTAAAAATACACCATTCTGACACATACATCAGACAGCTCAAAACTCCTCATGCTTTGGAAGAGTTTTCCCTGCGCCAGTTTGGCATACACATCAAATAACTCAGAACTCTTCATGCTTCGGAAGAGTTCTTCCCAGGTGGTAGGAAGAGCCTTTATACCTCGGAGAATTGGACGGTGGTCAGGCGTCATCATGAACGTCCTGTCTTACGACTCTCCAAGTAGGCGAAACCACCATTAGGGATGCTGTTTTGAAGGTATGGTCCTTCGAGGGAGCGGGGCTAAGGTATCCGCAATACGGAGGGGAGAATAGCATGCTATATTTGCCCTCCTCCGGGCAGCTCCTTGGAGATTCAACAGCCTTTTTTGCTTCTCAGCAGTAAAATATGACTTCTTTCGAAGGCCACGAAACTGCTTTTTGATGAAGGTGAAGTGTTGTCAAACTGACCGAATTATGTATTGCTAGATTTTCCTTTCTTTGTTTTCTGCTGTTGATGTAGTCCTATGAATGTAACTGATTTTGAATAAACAGAATACGTTCACTCCATTCTTTATTTGTAGTATTTTGTGGTGCTTGTACTAAAGGGCCTAATACATCATTTGTGTTTGATAAAGGACATCCCACTGGAGGATTTTTTTTGTAGACCTATTGCCCTTTTGTGCTTCTGGAAATACGAGCAAATAGATTTGAATGATATTTTGCGGACCTACTACTCTTTGGTACACCGATGGTGCGAGTAATAGATTAGGATAACTTTTATGGACTTATTATCCTTTTTGTGTACTGGATATGCGAGTACTGATAATAAGGGGAGAGAAAACCAACATATTTACTCAGAGGTAATGAGGACGTGGTAAATATGGGTCTAAAGTAGAGCCTCCCTACTCAGAGGTAATGAGGACGTGGTAGGAGTAGGCCTAATGGGGATACACAGGACAACTCAGAGGTGCTATCAACATGGAAGTTCTATGTATTGGGTGATTTGTTTGTGATGGACGGAAAAACAACTCAGAGCTAATAGAGATGTGGTTGTTTTCCCCGTTGGGAGATCTTGTGGACCTATTACCCTTTTTGTGCACCGATGGTGCGAGTAATAGATTAGGATAAGTTTTATGGACCTATTACCCTTCTGCGCACTGGTGGTGCGGGTAATAGATTTTGAGGCAAACTCTGGTAGAAAAAAGCATTTAATGTGGAAGATCATGGATATGACCAGGAGATGAGATATGAATCCACTCGGAGTAGTAAGAGAGTAAGTTTAGTGGTACCTGAAGGTACATAACTCAACAATCTGAGAGATTTGAGGTCAGAGTGTAAGTTCAGCGATTCCAGAGGGTACATAACTCACAATCTGAGACATAGTTGGAAGATGTCATTTAGACATAATATTTCTTGAGAAACTTGCCATTGATGGGCATCATGAGCAAGTCTCCATTTTGTTTTGCGAGACGGTACGCGCCGTTGGAGAATACGGTCTCGATGATGAACGGACCCTCCCATTTGGGCTGGAATTTGTCGGGGGTCTTGTGAGTCATGACCATTGGTCTGCGAATGGCCAAGACGAGATCACCGACTTGGAATATTCTCTGTTTGACTTTCTTGTTGAAAGCCCGAGAGATGCGCGCTTGGTAGAGCTCTATGCTTTGTTGAGCTTGTAAACGCTTCTCGTCTAGCGCTTCCAATTCTTGTAGCCGTCGACGGTAGTTATCGTCCGACGTTAACTAGTAAGTAAGGGCCACTCGGAGTGAAGGGATCTGAGTCTCCAATGGGAGGACTGCCTCGCTCCCGTAAACCAAGGAGAACGATGTATTTCCTGTAGTCGTTCGAATCGTGGTGCAATACGCCCAAAAGCACTCGCCAAGCTTTTCATTCCAGTCGCGTTTGTTTGAAGACACAAACTTTTTGAGGAGCTTGATTATGGTTTTGTTGAAAGCTTCAGCCAGACCGTTAGCCGATGGGTTATATGCTGTCGAGGCCATGTTCTGAATCCGATTCTTGTCACAAAATCGATAGAAAGCGTGGCTTGCGAACTGTAGACCATTATCGTGAATAATCCTCTGGGGAAGTCCAAAATGGTAGATGACGTGATGCTTTATGAAACTAATCATGTTCGATGTCTTCACCTCTACAAGCGGAACAGTTTCGCCCATTTGGAGAAATAATCGGTGATTGCAAGTATGAACCGATGCCCCCTAGACGATGGTGGGGTGATTGGCCCAATGATGTCCATTTTCCATGCTTCAAATGGCCAAAGAGGCTACTGTCGGGTGCAAGAATTCGGATGGCAGATGTATGAAATCTGCATGGATCTGACAAGCCTTATACTTCTTTGCATAATCAACTGCATCTGCTACCATTGTGGCCAGTAATAACCCATCCGACGGAGACGATCTTGTAATTTTGGGCCAGGTTAGTGAGCCCCGCAAGCGCCGTCGTGAGCCTCGCATACGGCTTCTTTGGCTTCTACATTTGACGGGCATCTTAATAGTAGCCCATCGTAGGATCGTTGATATAACATTTTCGTCTCCGTATCATAGAAGAATCTGAGAGAGCGTCTTCTGATTAAAGTTGCTTCCTTCATATTCTCTGGCAGAATTCTATAGACTGCAAAGTCGATGAGCGGGCGCCTCCAGGATTGTATGTTGTTGGTTATCTGGGTGGAGTAACTCGTACCCAGTTGAAGATTGTTCTTGGGACATACCAGCTCATGGCCTCTTACGTCGACTAGATGATGGCAATTGCTGTCTGATAATAGGGAATCAGGTCCTCGTTGCAGACCTCGTATGAACCTCGGATCTGGTTAACAACCAACTGTGAGTCGCCATATGCTTCTAGGTACTTTATCCCCACTTCTTTTACGAGTTGGAGTTCAATGACTAGAGCATTATATTCGGCTACGTTGTTTGAACAGGGTTCTGTAAGAAAATATGTCCGATTGACCACCAACCCATAGGGAGAAATTAATACTACTCCGACTCCAGCGACGATATCACCTTGTGGCTCCGTTCTTGAAGCACCGTCAAAGAACATTCGCCAAATGGCGTCATGCGAAGTCATATTTGAGGCGATGACTTCATAGGGGATTTCTTCATAAATTCTGGCTGTTTCTGAGCCTGGATGGGCTGCTAAGAAGTCAGCCAGGGCTTGACCTTTGATAGCCTTCTGCGGAACAAAAACCATGTCGTATGGGGATAATAGTATCGCCCAGGTGGCTAGACGAGAACTGAGTGCACCTGGCTTGGTCATGAGAACCCTAAGAGGATTAACTCGTGAAACAACATAGATGGTCTGCCCTGTCACATAGTATCGTGCTTTCTGAATGGCGAACACTAGGGCATGGTACTCCTTCTTTACGACGGTGTACCTATGTTCCGGTCCTACCATCATCCGACTGAGATAGTAAATGGCTTGTTCATGTCCCGCGTCATTACTCTGTGCTAGCAAAGCACCGATGGAGTGTTCCATCGCCCGTACATAGAACAGGAAGGGCTTTTCGGTGACGGGGCTACCAGAACTAGCGAATTCGTCAGGTACTCCTTAATGTCATCAAAGGCACACTGACATTCCTCGTTCCACATGAAAGAGACACCATTCCTCATGAGTTGAGTGAAGGGTTGACATCGCCCTGAGAGGTTAGATATAAACCTCCTGATATAGGCTAGTCTTCCCTGAAGGCCACAGAGTTCACGGAGGTTCCTCGGTGGACTCATCTCCAGGATTGCTTTTGTTTTATCGAGATCTATGTGAATGCCCTGGGAAATAGTGACAAAGTCCAAGAACTTCCTGCTGGACACACCCAGGAAGGACTTGGTGGGATTCATCTTCAGGTTGTGCGCTCGTATGAGGTCGAACACTGTTCTCAAATCCTGTAAATGATCATTTTTGGAACGGCTTTTGACGACGATATCATCAACATAACACTCCACTGTCTTGCGCAAATGATCTCTGAAGATGACGCTCATAACACGTTGATATATAGCACTGGCATTCTTCAGGCCGAAGGGCATGACCGTATAACAATACACGCCGATCGGTATTTGGAATTACGTATGCTTCTCGTCATCAGGAGACATTTTGATTTGATTGTATCCTGAAAAGCCATCCATAAAGGACATGCGCTCGAAGCCACATGTATTATCGATCATTATGTCGATGATCGGAAGAGGGAATTCATCCTTATGGCATGTCGCATTCAGATTGCATAAATCGATGCAAATCCAGATCTTTCTATTCTTCTTGATGACTGGTACTATGTTGGCTACCAAGTTTGGGTGCTGCTCTTCACGGATGAAACCGCTAGCTATAAGCTTGTTTACTTCTGCTTCAATAGAGTTCATGATGTCTGGACGAAACCGCTGCTGCTGTTGTTTGACTGGTTTTGCGTCTGGATAAATGTTGAGCTTATGAAGTGCGATCTCGGGATTTAGCCCTGGCATGTCTTCATAGCTCCAAGCAAAGACGTCGATGTATTCTCTGACGAGTTGCAACAACGACTTTCGCTCGCCGTCTGTCAAGATTTTGCTGACGAAGATTGGCTTTGGAGAGGATTCCTTACCGAGGTTAACTTGCATGACCTCGTCCTCAATGGAAGGATCATGAAGTTCAAAGCGTTTCTCCCATTGTACATCTAGTTGCTGGACCCACGGCTCCAACTCAAGTGGTTCGAGCAGATCTTCGTCTTCCTCTTTGATATCAGCGGATGTCATGTTGACATATAATGTCTGTCTAAATATATCTCCAATGCTGCTATCGGAGTCGTAAATGGGTGACTCGGACGAATGAGAGTGCCACTCGCATTCTTCATCAAAACTTCCGGACGTTGTTAATTGGTGGTGTACTTCTTGGATTCTTCATATAGGCAAGCCTCTGAAGGATAATAAGACTCAACCCCTTTGAAGGGATCGATGTTGGCGAATTCAGACTTCACGAAGCCGTACATACTGACATACTTGAAGCACTGATGGAGGGTGGATGGCATGATCATATAGTCATGTATCCATAGACGCCCCAAGAGAATGTTGTAGGATGTGTCTACATCTATGACGTAGCAGGTAACCTCCGTCTTCAGGTCACCAATCAGATATTTCAATCGGATCTTTCCTAGGGGATAGCTCCTTCCCGAGTTGAAACCGCTAATGGCAGTGTTTGTCGCCGCTAGCCGGTGCATAGGGATGCCAAGAAATTGGAGCAAGCTTTTCGGGATGACGCTTATTGACGAGCCAGGGTCGATATGTATCCGATCCACCTTGATATTGCCTATGTATCCAGTGTAGTACAAGAGGCGATCATGCAAGTTGGACTTGATCAATATGTCCTGTGGAGTAAATATGATGTTGGGCATTGCATCTGTGCCATTGCTGCCCTGTAGATCTGTTGACGGGTCTTCCCTTGGAGGCTTGACCTGAGCTAAGTAGGCGTCAGCATTTTGGAGTGCTTCGCTCAATACGACACGAAGATCCTTGGAGAGGCTTAGGAGCTCGTATAACGACAACGTTGCTGGCATATTAGCCAATTGCGCTAATATGTCAAAGTTGTAAGGTCTCTCCAGTCCCTGAGGTGCATCGTTACGGAGTGGCCTGTCGAAACGGATTTCCTTTGGCTTGGACTTATCCGCCAGTGGAGGCTGAGATGGCCTTGGAACATCAGAGGGAGGCAGTGTTGCCGGCTGAGGATCTTTGACTGAACTGTCCCGTGTGGGCTGGACTTGTGCTCCAAACCGGGTAACAATGGCTATCGCTTCCTCATCTTTGGCTGAAATTGTATGGCAGGATCTAGATTTCCTGCCCTTTTTCTTGTTGGTAGGAGATGACACCTCTTGGGTAACTTCGGGCACTAAGTCCGGATGCACCGACATGATCTCTCCTCACGATGTGGTGAGAGGTACCAATCCAGATGTCTGGTTCCGGACGGGTGAAAGATTGGTAACCTCTATCGTTGCCCGCGGGACAGGTATTATCCCGTCTGGAGTGCTTGTTGGAGGAAAGTCGTCGAACTGAATTGACACCATGTTCGCCGCCCTATCGACAGAGCTTTGGAGTCGATAAGACTCTGGATGTACCGTTTTAATTGGAAGCAGTCATGATTGGAATGATGGACATAGCAGTGGAAGTGACAATATTTTGGGTCCTCTATTTCTGCCGCTCGGGGCTCGTGCCTTGGTGGAGAGAGCTGGATCCTACCCCCTTGTAAGAGCATATCGAAGATAGGTTTGACATGACTATCTTCAAATGAGTAATTCACCTTGGGCCACTGACCTTCCGCCTATTTTTGTTCAGGCTTCTGGGTCGCATCAGCTACCATGGCCTATTTGCCTTTATTGTCCCGGTTGGAGGTGCCGCCACTGTTGTTGTTGCTGGAGGTGGAACCAGGATGTTTGCCCTTATCTTCTCCATCTGGGATGTGTAATCCCAGCTGGCGAGCCTTCTTCAATTTTGCCTTCGCATTGGTAGCACTTATGATGAAGGTCGTCCAATCCCTAAACTGATCGTCACCCATCCAGAGGCAAATTGCGGAGAGCAACTTCTTCTGGCAGATTTCAATCAAGGAGCTCTCGGGATTGTCTTGGGGCAATCTCATTGCGGTTTGGCAGAACCGCTCGATATAGTTCCTTGTTAGCTCCCGCTCTTCCTGAACGACGTCCATGAGAGATGATATTGTCACATCATGCCCTACTTCGTAGAATCTCTCCAGGAACATGTGCTTGAAGCCGTCAAAAGAATGGATGCAGTTATCGGGAAGGTTGCGGTACCAGTCGAACGCGATCCCCTCAAATGCTCCGATGAATAATCGTGTAAGGATGGCATCACTATGCGGCAAGTGGTCGATTGTGACTTCAAAGTAAGTCATGTACCGACTAGCAGAGGTCTTCCAGTCATAAGAATCGATATAGAACGGATTGTACCATGGTGGAAAAGGCATATCTCTCCATGCAATGGGATACGGCTGCCGTATTCTTAGGTCCCGAGAGGAGTCTCGGGCATTGAACTATGTTCGAAGCTCCTGGACTTCCCTCCTCACCTCCTTGGCATCGTCCGCAGCTGAAGGAACGGATGCTCCTAAAGGATCGTCACCCAAAAGAGGGGCGATTGTGTTGGAGTCCGCGTTGACTGCGGGTCCCAAGCTTGTTTGCCCGGGTGTCCTTGCTGGTTGAGTTGGCAAGGTGGGTTTGATTTCGTCTACAGACTTGACCAAGGACATGAGCATGGCTTCAAGTACTTCTAGACGTTGTCGGTCATTAGGCGCTTTATGATCATCGTCAGCCATAAAGACTGTCCTCACGTGGGTAGAGTTGGAAGAGATCGTAGCAGAGGTGCTCTCTGTGCCGTACCCTTGTACAGAGAAATCGTCAGGGAATGTCAGAATGTCATATTCCTCGGACTCGAAAAGGGTGCTATCCCCTGTGTAGGAAGCCGCATCGTCTTGGCGAGGGTGGTGGCCCTCAAGAGAGTCCAAGTCTGTTATACAGTTCTGGGGGCTCTCTACCCCCTATGTGTGTTCTTGGTACACTGGGTTGTCGCATATATTGAGGGGACTGCTACCCCCAGCTTTATCTACCCCCAGGGGGGTCGAGGATGCACCCCCAGGTGTTGGAAGGTTCTTTTTTGATCGAGTGCCTAAATAGACACCCCCTTTGGCTATCGGCGGTAGCCCTCCAGATGAGAGTTTCCTTACAATACTGGCCAAGATTGCCGTGCTGGAAGAGCCCGTCTTCTTTCTCCTCCCTTGCCAGGAGGAACCTTCTGAGTTTAATTACAGGAGGCGAAAGAAAACTCGTCTCCCGAAATTTGCACATATTTCTTGAGTTGTTGTCGGACAGGTGCTGGCTGCTGCAGTAGTTGGAAAACTGACTGCCAACCTTCAGGTGCTGCCGATTTGTCGCAGCAGCAGTTGATGATGACTTGGGTGCAATGACGTCCCGAGAGGGACTCATCGCATGCCAATGTTGCCACCTTGCGTTTGTGAGTAATCACCTCACGCAAGTCGGTAGCAAGCTGATCTACCTTTGC
>JANAVB010002398.1:3920856-3950856 GCA_029216955.1 Iris pallida
GTCGGGTTCAATAGGACACAATGTGTCCAACTAATGGTCATGGGGTCATCTCAGTAGATAGGCTAGATGTCAGGGTACGTGTGTGTCTAGTTATAATGTGTTCACAACGTGCGTGTCGAGTGTCCAAGTGCGTATCAGTGAGGAATTTCTGCGTGTGTGTCCGTGTGTCGAGTGACCACTGTGGTCGTGGTTTCTCACAAACCACTCGACCATTTAATCCCAAAATTTGGGAGCATGCTGTCAGTCATAGCCCCCACATGTCAACCAATTTGTGTGTCAAAAAGTGTCGTGTCCAGCTAGATCTAGGTGTGTGGTAGCAGGACACTGCACCACAATCCTGTGTCGTGTCCCCGTGTCTAATAACCGACACAAAATGTGTCTAAAATCACCTCAATCAACACAATAATTAATCTACACATATTTAGCTACAAAATCATGTAATTAGTTGGAAAATTAACAATAATGAATTCTATGAGGCATTTCATCAAACACTTTACATAGCACTCTGATACTCTTGCGATACACATACCAAATGGATTCGATTTGAACCCAAACTTAGTCTAGAGCTAGGGGAGCCCTAAATGAATGCATCTATGGAAAGAAATCAAGAAATTAATGGGTTTAGAGGCCATTACCTATTGAGTTGGAATCTTAATGAAATCTTCTAGATCTAGATCTCCACCAAGCTCCAATGGTCAAATTGCTCCCAATCCTTGCTAGCTAGGTTCTAGAGGCTTGCTATACACTATGGGAGTGTATTGCAATTGAATAGGCTCAATTTGGAGTTGATTTGGAGAAAGGGGATGAATTTGGGGAAGAACACAAATTAGGGTTTGAATGGTGTAATGAAAGAGGCAAGGGGATCTAACACGATGTTTATATAAGGAAGGGGGCTGCCTCTTGGATATTATAAGTAATATCTAGGGTTAGGGTTCAAGTTCAAGGCAATTAAAGGCCTCTACATGCATAATTCAAGGCTTTCTAGGTAAAGGCCCATGTACATTAGGGTTTCCATGCTAAATATCTAACTTTAACATAATATCTAGATATCCTTAACCTTGTCATTTAGTTGGAAGCTACTAATGAAATATCTAGGCTCATGATCAATATCTAGATTAGGTCAATTCTAGGTTAAGCCCTAATATCTCAATTAGCACATTATTAATTAACTATAATTCAAAATAATTCTAATATTCACAAACGACCAAAATAGCCTTAGCCTAAAAGTGGTAGTTAGCTAATCTAATCACATAGTTAGGTCTCCGTGGTCATGGTTAGTCTCTAGACTAAGTAGCTCTAAGGTTACACTAGTAAAAGGCCAAAGTCACAATACACTAAATTAAATAGTATTATACTAATCTAAATTCATCAATAATCATTAACATCATTAAATCATGTAACGTCCCGTCCTAAAATACGTAGGACTAGGAACGTAGATATGCCAGCTGTATACATACGAAGTACACTCCAATATATGGAAACCTCGTATGAATACATAAGCTGTAAAATACAGTAGAACCATAACTAATCTCATCCACACAAAATAAATGAATAAAAAATATCATATAATGATAATGAATTGTCTTGATACAATATGTTGGGCGGAGACAAATCTACTACCAAAAAGTAAAGGAAAAATACATGAGAAAAGAAATAATTTTTGGCGAGCGAAACGAAGACGATCCAAGCGCAATCATCCTCGAAGAAATGGAGATGGTCACGGCTAGAGCTAGAGCACCTGCGAAAGACAAGAGCATACACCTGGCGAGATAACCAGGTCCTCAGAGGGACGTAACAAGACACATAATATCATGCCATATAAACTGAATAAATATTGCTCAAATAAATAAGTCAATTGAATTATAACATGGTCCAATACACACCTATTGAACTAGCTTACCATCCCCTCAATCAAACAAGGACAGGAGATGGTAAACTAATTCACGGTTTTGTATCTTTCCATGCTATGAATCCAATATGGTATCCGGACCCCAACAAGGTTCAATACCTTCTCATCGAAGTAGTAAGTCACACCTAGAACCAAATAAGGATAAGATGTGACGAACTAATTCACGACAAGTTATTGTTCTAAGCCACGGTCAGATACAAGTACCCAAACCAAAAGTACTCGTACCTAACGGATAAAGGTGCCTAACCGTTCTAAGTGAAATATAGATAAGAACAATCCTTCTTACGTATGGGCCCTGGCTAAATAGGATCGACGTAGTCCCTCCTTGGGGCACTAGAGGCCCAATCAGTAAGAGCATAACGTTCTGCAGAATGCTAGTGGCTATCAGTAATCATGGGTCATCAACCCCGTATCTCCAGCGGAGCTTCCGGGTCACAACGAAAAGTGCATCGAAGCCCATACGCTAAGGAATTATCCTCCCCGCCCAATGCCTACTATGTTGTATCCACAACAGAAAACCTCTATAATCGCTAAGTCAAACTAAGCCTGCAACCTCTATTAGCGGTTATTCCTATCGTACAGCTTGTACGTACTGGTGGCCAGCCAATCACGCACGTCCGTGTTCTACATGCGACACACAACTCTGTGGTACAACGTGTCAAGGCCATGAATGCAACACACAAAGGTGGTCCCTTAAATCTAGGTTTAATGTGTAAGAAAAATAATACATAGTAGGAAATATAACTGAACAGTAAGTTCTAACAGGTTATGCCATGTATTACAGTTTATTTGCATAAAAAATAATGAACAATGCATGAAATATGAGCTAAAATAAATTAACAGCAAATGACAAGGTGTCTTGCCTGGTAGTACGCCTGGTGTACTGCAATGATCAATGTGGCACGAACTGTGACTTCGGGTAACAACTACACAAGGGGACCTCTGATGGTGGCACGGACAGTTCATTGGGTCCAGAAGGGTCAAATTAGTTAGGGTCAATAGATGGAAGGAAAGAATTGGCAAAGGAATAGGGAAATTGGGATTGGTCATGGATATGAGATTGATCGATAGAATTTGGATAAATAATATATATGATTTAGAAAAACTATTTATAATACTTGAACATATATTTTTATTAGCTAGAATAGTTTTTAGATATATATTCTTGAAAAATGAAAATGTTTTAAGGTAAACTCTAAGTTTGTTAAATAATAACTTAGCTCAATCTATATTTTCAAACGTAGTTTTAGACAATTCAAAATAATTATTTAAGGCAAACCTAATTTGAGTCAAAAACATCATTGGGTTTGCGGGTCAAAATATTTCTAAATAAATATTAAAAATCCCGAAAATTTATCTAGGGTTCTAAAACCATATTTTTAAAATAAGGCCAAGCCAAATATAATATTTGTATAATATGTATATATATTTTTAGAAGAAATTTTGAAAGCTTATTATACCTAATCATACAAAAACTAATTTCTAATAATAACTAAATTAACCAAAATTCTTAGTCAATAATAAAAATATATATAAAATAATATTAATAATAATGACAATAATAATACATAGTGTACATATGTACATATAATATTAACAGTAAAAATAACTATTATTATGAAATACTTATACTGTAAAATCAGAAATAACATAATAGGATAATAATAAAAATAATAATAATAATAATAATAATAATAATAATAATAATAATAATAATAATAACAATAATAATAATAATAATAATAATAATAATAATAATAATAACAATAAATATTAAATATAATGTTAGCATAATAATACAATATAAAAAATAGTAATAATAATCAATAGTAATAACATTAATAATCCTAATATTAATAGTATATAAAAGTATATCAATTTCGTTAAATATTAAAAACAAAACAGTATGCTTCTCTCCTCGATAGAAGTGAGACACCAGTAGTTAAAATAAAATAAATAAAAAATAAAAAAAGAACACAAATCATATGATAGAGAGGAGCAGTGAGAGAGAAAAGCTGAGAGGGAGAGAGGCTGAGAACGCGGGAAAGCGGGGAGCTCGGTGAGCGGAGGGGGAACGAGGTTCGGGCAGTCGTCGGCGGGCAAGGCGGTCGGAGGATCTACGGCTCACGGATGAGGGGTATCGGGCTGTGCGGCGCGCTCGCCGATGCAGGACGGCGTTTGGCGGTCGCAGGCGGGGTTCGTCGCGGGTCAGGTCGGCACGCAGGCGGGGTTGGCCGCGGTCGCAGCTCGTGGGGACGGCTCGGCAAGGTCGGAGAAAAGGGGGTTTTGAAGGGGGACGGCTCGCCCGGCGTTCTCCGGTGGGGCGACGGCGTCGGGGTCGGGCAACCGCAACGGTGGAGTCGGGAGTTGCTCGGCGCGGTGGACGCGATGGAGCGGAGCATGGTGCCAGAGGCGGCGCCAAGGCGGAGCGACGCCGGAGAAGGTGAGGGCTCTATATTTTTCTTATTGTTTGGTGTTTAGATTTAGTGGCGGTGAAGGGTGGCTGAGGTTGAGAGGTTGGTCGCCGGGTTTTGTGGGTGGCCGGGTGGAGGAGATGACGAAGGTCGTGGTGGTGCGGCTCTAATCGGATAGGAGGCTGGGTTTGGGTGTACGGTGGTGATTGGGTGAGGCTGGCCGGAGTTTCGGCGGGGGTTTGGCCGGAGCAGGGTGGTCGGGTGTCCAAAGGAGGGGTAATGGTGGTTTATGGCGGAGTCGGGAGACCGGAATGGTTGGGCTGTCGGTTACCATGGCGGTGGTGATACTGCTGGTGGCGGTAATGATGATGGCCTGGGGTGGCTGGCCCGAGACGAGGGATCGGGGCTGAAGGTTTGCTGGCGACGGGGGAAAGAGACGGGAGGAGCTGCAGACAGTTAGGTTAGGATTAGGTTTTGCTAGGAATTGTGCCATGTCGGGTGTGTCCGACACGAGGATGGTGATGAGGAGATGTGTCCGAAATGTGGACACGGAGAAGGTGAAATAATATATTTGTAAAAGATAGAATTAGAATTGGACGGGGAACACGGACACGATACACGCACGTTTGGTTGTGGAATTTGTGGAGGAATAATGTGGAGAAAATAATGTGGAGGAGTACCTGCCTATTTATAGGATGTGGGAATTTCCAATTGGATAAGGATTAGATTTAGTTTAAAACTCCCTTTGATAATCACTATTAATTCAAATAAATTTTAAAACAAATCCAAATCAAATCCAAATTCAATCCAATTTAAATATAAATAAATCTACCTTTACATTAGATAATAAATCCATAAATTCAAATCTGTATATCATCATAATTAATTTAAACAAATATCAACCGCTTTAAAATATATTTTTATGAACACTAAAATTATAATAATAATTAATTTCAAAAATTACATTATTATTTAAAAATAACTAATAAAATATTTATGAAATATATATGTATGCACGAAAAATATTATTTATTATTAATAATTGTTATAACGAAAGGCCTTGTATAAATAAAATAAATAAAATAATAACTTTGAAACTTTAGTACGATAGCTAAATAACTATTATATATATTATTTTGAAACTATAAAAATAGAAAAAATATTTTTCTAAAATTATGTACGCTCGCACACAATCGCACTCGTCGAGCGATTACGAAAAATAAAATTTCACGCGCGACGTACAATGCAACTACGCGACGTACAATATACAAAATAAAATAAAATAAAAAATCGTATCAAATTTGTTAATAAAAAAAATAGTAGAAATTTAGGGGTTTTACAAATCCTATTATTTAATGATCAATTTGCAAAATTTTAAAATTATCCTTGTTTTAGAAAAGTGGTGGTTACAAGTCTACCATCCTTAAAATAATTTCGTCCTCGAAATTTATGTTGGTCGTACTCCTTCTAGGTCAAACCCCCAAACAATCAAAGTCAAGAAAACTATCCTATAACATGCAAATCATGGTCCTACTGGTTGTGATTTCACAGTCTCGAACAAGGTCACTATACTATCTAGCACATCACAAGAATATCCTGACAGGTACTAAGGAAATCACACATCAAGATGGGAAAGAAGAACAGAAAAGACAGACCTGCTAACCCGTCATCCATAGCGTCGGTCTCCTCGACCGTCAGCGCAAAAGCACAGCCCCTCTGGTGTTGGGCATGGTGCTGCACCACAGGTGGCCTAGCTTCCTATATCTAATCCATAATACTCAAGTAACATCCACACTGATATTTCACTCCATTATACTAGGGCACCATCTATATGGTATCTATTTTGCAATATGATAATCCTACCCGTCTATCCAGAACCATGTTACCAGAATCCTTGTTATGCCAGTAAGTACGGCTGTGATAATTCATAGAGTTTGTAACTAAGGTACATACCTCTAGAATTATGGTATTTAAAATTTTCGTATTGCCACATGATTGGCTGCAAAAACTTTAAATTCCCACACCCGAGAAATACATCCAAAATCAGACTCTATCTCATCGCCATGCCAACTAATATGGCTATAGAAGAATCTAGATTCCATAACTGAGGCAACGTAGCCCATAAGTTTTATCTTGGTAGAAAATTAAGTCAACAATGAACACCAAGAATCAAATTCAACAACGAACAAGGAAAGTAGACAAAAACTATTGGAATCGAATTTCGAGATAGTTTATAATAAGATTCTCAAGAGTCATCCCAGAAATCTTCTCAAGTAGTCCTAACTGTGATTGAGTAACCTCTAACGCTAAAGCCTATTCCTTATCTCTTACTGCAGGCGCACAGTAGTACAACTAATCGTCGCACTACCACGACTTCGTACTAATGCGAATCTTGACCTGTATGGCCACCACTAAAAACGTGTCACGACACGCACCCGGTGTAAGGGTAAAAGTGCGTAACAGCGTCCAGCCTACGGCGCAGAATCGGCGGTAGAACGCTGTACTAGGTCACTATCTAAACAACTCACACAAATATATAATGTACTTATCATAAATCTCAACTCCGAACGGAGGACAAGTAAAGATATAATAAAACTCAATCACAGACTAAGCACGATAATATAACATAGAAGTCTATAACTAATAAGACTAAACAACAATAACAAAAATAAAACTACTAAATAATAATATCTTAAAACAATCTCAAATACAAAGTCAATGTCTCAAATTATTACAATTCAAGTTCTAAACATGAATTCTAAAACAAGTATACTAAACTAATCTCTCGATCACTCTTGAGAGTCGGGGTCCAAGGTAGCTAAACCATCTCCGGATCCCAAGGAAGTAGGGCATATATCCTCAGGGCAATCATCTGTAATATTTTGTCAACGTATCCAGTCAGGATTGGAACGAGCACAACTCATCTAGAAATTCTAAGTAAATGACAAAGACTATAAAGCAGTTATAGACAGCTATACTGATGAACATGGTAAGTTTAGGACAGGTAGTAAGGTAGAACAATAGTTTAAAGAACAGAAGAAGTAATATAACAAAACAGGAAAGCATAGCAAGGAAGACTGTAAATAAAAGTTAGCTGAACTAGAATGGTGTGATATAAGTCTAGATAGTATAATATAGACAAGTGTGATCCCAATGTGAGTTATATACATGACATTACCCAGTGTGTTTTGAAATACTATTTTTGACATGTAAATAATAGATGCAAATACAGGTCATCGCACACAAGTGTACGACTGTTATCCTTCCAGGTGAGACCAGATGAGATACTCCCAGGTTATACCAGGTAAGACCAGGCTTAGACCAGATGAAGTGCTTCCAGTGGGACCATTTACATGTCTACTCAAGTATTTTCCCGCCCGACAGTATAAGTGAATCCATAAAATGACACGACAGTAGAGTACTTGTTCAGCCAGAAAATATGATGACAGGGGTAAGTCTAAAAATAGAGGCCAAACATGAAAGATGTGAGTGTTGCATACATGAATTCAGCAATACCAATCCGTGTTTGTAACAGAGAATCAAATAGAACTAACTAGAACTGAAATACAGTAATCGACAAGTAAATAAAAGAACTATCAGAGAATATATTCGCCTGATACCCTGAGTGATTGATGAATACAGATGTCCGAACCAGAGTCACAATGTCCTATTTAAGGAGATACAGGTTATAATGTGTTCAATATAAAATAATTGAAGTATACAATGCAAACTACATGATTCTAGGTCAATCTAGGATAAAGTCAACTCTTGGTTAATCTTTTAGTCCATCTAAGGTATAGGCTATGATATCAAGTCAAGGATATACATATGTCATATATACAAAACCAACTATATATATACATCATATATATCCTCACACACATCTACCTAACCTACATCTTCATGTAACGCATGCACGAACATAACCCCAATCAAGATACAACCCATATGAACCTATATCATAAACACTCTCACACATACAAATCCTATCACTCAAGACCGACATCAACATGGTATGGTCTGAGCTAAAGGCTTGGACTGAGTAGTACACAAATATGTATGGAGTGAATCAATAAGGGATAATGGACTGAACCTCTGATCTCCTGCCTTAACCCACTACTACCTGGCCTCCTTAAAATCCTGATACAAATCCCTAAATTAAACACTATGGCAATATTAGTACCCTGTCCATACAAGGACTGATACCTACATGTAAATGAGGTTAACATGTACGAAATCGACTGATGTATAAAGGAGAATGGAAACTAACATCTTAATTAACATGGGCTACTCCTCACTAACACATGGGACCACTTGGCATTGGCCTATGGCCATGACCATGCTACTATTGCTACTGCAACATACTGCTGCTGTAGCCTCCAGGTAACCTACTGCCATGCCTCTAATCAACTGAACATATGTACCAACAGGATCTCATGAAATCTGAGATCAACTCTCAAACCTCTCAACTGAATACAACATATAACTCAACTCAAAACCCACTCCCAAATGCAAATCCTTTCCCCCTATACTTATCTACTCTCACACACTCATATATTTATAACCCCTCAACTCCTGTACTACACACTGCACACTTCACTTATACTTCAAATTCCTTCTAATCCTACTGCCTACCATCTCAAGGCAATGGCCCAAAGCTCCACACTAACTTAGGTTCACATAGGGATCTCAGGAAATCTGAGAACAGACCTAAATCCTACATTATGGAATCTAGGACTAAACTCATAACTAAAATCAACCTATATATATAATATCCACCCAAATCATCTCAGTATGTAAGATCAAAACTTACTTATATACTAAAAACTCAGGAAAATTAATTTAACACCACATGAAAACTCAGATAACTAAAAAGGTCAAATCTACCACAACCCTCACAACCTGAGCATGCATATAAACATATTGGATAACTTGGACAGATCAAAACATTAAAGACACAAGATATTAAGCGTTTGGGACTAATCCTTAAGGAGGCAGGGGCAAAATACTATACAGGTATTGATGAATTACAGTATGCTAAAAGATGCAGGGCTAACTAACCCTGTGCAGTGTGCATACAAGAGTGTCAAGATGTGAGGGTGTCAAGGTGTGTGTCGTCTGTCCTTAGATGTGTCCAAAACAAGTGTCGAAATTGTGTCAAACCTAAGAATCACTATGTATCAGGCAACCAGTGCACAGTGGGTGTGTGCGGTGTGTTTCGGGTTCAATAGGACACAAAGTGTCCAATTAATGGTCATGGGGTCGTGTTAGTAGATAGGCTAGATGTCAGGGTACGTGCGTGTCTAGTTAGAATGTGTCCACAACGTGTCATGTTGAGTGTCCAAGTACGTATCAGTGAGAAATTTCTGCATGTGTGCGTGTCGAGTGACCACTGTGGTCGTGGTTTCTCACAAACCACTCGACCATTTCATCCCAAATTTTGGGAGCATGCTGTCAGTCACAGCCCCCACGTGTCCACTAATTTGTGTGTCAAAAAGTATCGTGTCCAGCTAGATCTAGGTGTGTGGCAACAGGACACTGCACCACAGTCCTGTGTCGTGTCCCCGTATCCAATAACCGACATGAAACATGTCTAAATTCACCTCAGTCAACACAATAATTAATCTACACATATTTAGCTACAAAATCATGTAATTAGTTTGAAAATTAACAATAATGAATTCTATGAGGCATTTCATCAAACACTTTACATAGCACTCCGATAATCTTGTGATACGCATACCAAATGGATTCGATTTGAACATAAACTTAGTCTACAACTAGGAGACCCTAAATGAATGCATTTATGGAGAGAAATTAATAGTTTTAGAGATCGTTAACTATTAAGAGTTGGAATCTCAATGAAATCTTCTAGATCTAGATCTCCACCAAGCTCAAATGGTCAAAATACTCTCAATCCTTGCTAGCTAGCTTCTAGAGGCTTTCTCTAGAATAGGGGAGTGTATTACAATTGATTAGGCTCAATTTGGAGTTGATTTGGAGAAAAGGGGTGAATTTGGGGAAGAACACAAATTAGGATTTGAAGGGTGTAATAAAAGAGGCAAGGAGGTCTAACATGATGTTTATATATGGAAGGGGCTGCCTCTTGGCTGTTATAAGTAATATCTAGGGTTAGGTTCAAGTTCAAGGCAATTAAAGGCCTCTACATGCATAATTCAAGGCTTTCTAGGTAAAGGCCCATGTAAATTAGGGTTTCCATGCTAAATATCTAACCTTAACATAATATCTAGATATCCTTAACCTTGTCATTTAGTTGGAAGCTACTAATGAAATATCTAGGCTCACGATCAATATCTAGATTAGGTCAATTCTAGGTTAAGGCCTAATATCTCAATTAGCACATTATTAATAAACTATAATTCAAAATAATTCCAATATTCACAAATGACCAAAATATCCTTAGCCTAAAAAGTGGTAATTAGGTAATCTAATCACATAGTTAGGTCTCCGTGGTCATGGTTAGTCTCTAGGCTAAGTAGCTCTAAGGTTACACTAGTAAAATGCCAAAGTCTCAATACACTAAATTAAATAGTATTAAACTAATCTAAATTCATGAATAATCATTAACATCATTAAATCCTATTATTTAATGATCAATTAGCAAAAGTTCAAAATTATTCTTGTTTTAGAAAAGTGGTGGTTACAGGCAGGCTTGGAGGAAGTAGATTAGGGTTTCTATAGTTAGGGTTTCGGTGTGGTGGCTGTTGTTGTGATGGGGAAGAAGATGATGTGGTAGAGTTCTTAAAAGGAGTTCCGAACTGTACAGCTTCTGTTCTGGAATTAGCCTACCCAAGTTCGCACAGGATTGTCCGAGCTCGGTTAATAGGTATCCAGAATATAATTGGACAATTTTGATACAATATTTTAACATGTATACAAAGTAGTAATTTGAAATAATTGTGTTGAAAAATAATAATTTATATTAATTACCCAAAATGCAAAAAATTGTATCAAATATTTTGGGTTAGTTGTAGGGGTCGAATCCCAGCTAGCAATAGTCTGAAGATACTTGGCACCGTGTCTTTTACACCTTATTGTCAGAAGGGCTCTTTCGGCTTATAACCAAAATACTCTTTATGATTTTATGAATTTAGGTCAAGTAATATATAATTATAAAACTTCAACATCTAAAATTTCTAATTCTCTTCGTATAAAGGTAAAGCGATCTCCTACTAGGAATTTAGTAAAAATGTCAGCTAATTGGCGTTCTGTGTCCACACATTCTAGACAAATGTCACCTTACAAAGCATGATCTCTAACAAAATGATGTCTAATCTCTATATCTTAGTGCGAGAGTGACAAATAGGATTCTGTCACGACCCGCACCCACTGTGAGGGTACGAGTACGTAACAGCGCCCAGCCTACGCCGCAGTGTCGACGGTAGAACGATGTTCTAGGTTATGAACTATAACTAACACAATATGAAATACTCTCCAACTGGAGGCCAAGTCATAGAAGGTACAACTCAATCACAATCTAGAGGTAGAATATAGCACGATAGAATAGATAAGGAAATCCTCAACTGAGGTACAACAAGTGAAATAACATAAGTCTCAATATCTCCATAATAATACAACTCTGAAATCAAAGACAACAACTAACATGAAAAGAAAGAACAGTCTAGACTATCTACACTATGCATGGGTATCATCCTCAGCAGCTGCCTGAACCTCCCCAGGGGTCCAGGTCATGAGTGTCATCTAGGCAAGCTCCATAGTAAGGGATGCAGGGTTCCTC
Organism: Iris pallida; assembly: GCA_029216955.1. Taxonomy (NCBI): domain Eukaryota; kingdom Viridiplantae; phylum Streptophyta; class Magnoliopsida; order Asparagales; family Iridaceae; genus Iris; species Iris pallida. The sequence goes on from JANAVB010002398.1 coordinate 3,932,939, forward strand.
ATCATCCTCTGTAAAACTTTCAACAGGTCCAGTCAGGACGGGAACGAGCACAATACATCTCACGCAGATCATAATAGGTTAGAAAATATAAACATGCAAGAGAGTATGATACATGAAACTGAAAGAATGTACACTACAACAAAAAATCCTTTTAATGACGGCTAAAAAGCGTCATTAATGACAAACCATGACGCTTTTTTTTTTCTTTCAAAGCAACAGTTATGAAAACGGGTGTTATAAATGTTTTTTAAAAGCGTTATAAAAAAACTGTCATGAGTAGTTTCTATAAAAGCGTTATGAATAGTTAATATATAGTGCACAATTCAGGACTTTTGTAAAACGTTATGAATAGATAATATGTATAGGCTCAGTGCAGCACATTTATAACACTTTATACTATTCAAATTAGCATAATTATAACGCTCTATACTGCATATTATATATTACATTCCAAAAACTTAACATTATATATCACCATCTTTATTATATTTCTCAAAATAGAGTACATATCAACATCTTTATTACATTCTCAAAATAGAATATCCAAATACATATATATATTTATAACTACCAAAATTGTCCACATCAAAACTTAGCCACATAACCAATAATCATGAAAGATCAACGACAGCCGAAACACCAGTGAAATAATCCTGAGAAAAAAGAGAAGACAACCAAATCAGTCCATATAATTGTCAGGCCTAAAAATCAAATCTAATCATGAAATATCAAGAGAAAGGAGTAAAACAAACTAGGTCATGATAGGGATCAGTTATTTGTCCCATATCTGGAGCAAGCTTGACAGAATAGTCCCTTAGAAAAAGAGTTTTCATAAAAATGGAAACAATTATAACATTATAAAGAAACCATAAAAAACTATTACAGAGATTTTGCAAGAAAAAAACCAATTCCAACGACGCCAATGCCTTTAAAAGGGAAGAAATAGAACAGTATCCTGAAGGAATGTGGACGTTTCGATTTCCTTCACCGTCTATCAAAACAAACACAATATAAAGGTATAGTTGGGGAAAGAAGCTAGCAATAGAACAGTTATCCTGCGTCCCAGCAACAACCACAATATAAAGGTACATTTTACAGATGATTATGTTTCATGTTTTCAATAGTTCAAGAACATCATTAATGGGACCAAATTAATTTAATTACAGCAAATTGGCCTCTATATATGCACCACCAAATAATGAATACCTGGTATAAAGAAATAAACAAAGACCATGTTTCTTCCACAAATTAAATATTAACAAGCAGATTACTAGACAAAGCCCTACATAACTCAAACATAGCATGCTCTAAAAGGCTTTGTAAAAAGCTTGAACCAGAACAAGCAAACTATACTGAGTCCCTCAAACCAAAATGTTCCAAGTCCTAGAAAGGGTTCAATGCAACAAAATATTGCTTTCTTATATCTCAATTATGTTTAGCATGATCACCAATGTCAAAATTACTTTCAATATATTCTCACCCTCTTTGGAGCCTAAACATGGGTGAGCTATATCCGACAAGAGTGTCAAATAAATAATTGTGCCCAATACGTGCCGTATACGGATACAGTCCTTCCAATGCGTATCCATGTAATAAAATGGATGGTCAAAGTGGAGGAGCACTTTCACAATGCTTAATGATCTTCAATAGCCTTAAAGATGAAGGAAAATTAACTTCTAAATATACTAAAGTGATAATAAACAGAAGATGAATGACGAGTCAATTAAAAGACAGGTAAGAGCAGGCTGAGAACTGAAACATACAATTTTTGTCGTTGTAACTTGTACTTGGTTCTGGTAACTGACTCATTCCAAACTTTGAGGATTGGCTGATCCGTGAGACTTTGATGTGCTTCGCTTCAGAGTTGTAGAACTAGGCTGTGATGTAGATTTTACTGTGTTCACTTTTAGACCAGGGCTTATTCCGATCCTTTGAGGAGTACCAGGAGTGCTTCAAGTAAATTTATTTTCAGAAAATGAAACAAAAATAAATGAAAAAGTTTGGTACCAACGTTTCTTGTGTCTTGAGCCACAGTATTCCAGTAGCAAAAATCAAAAAACTTACATGCTGCAGGCTTTGCCTCCTTAACTACAGGTTCTAAATTTTGTGAAACTGACAATCTCCCCATGCCAACCTTTATGGTGTTGTCACCTTGCAAGTTCAAATTACCATTTGTAGTAGATTTTGATTCCGAACGAGTACCTGATCTTCCAATACTAGCAACCGTATATGGCTCAATCTGTTGCAATAGAAAGGTCAGGTATATGAAGCATCATCAACTTTCTAAATTTACATTTTAGTATCAAACTTATATTCCTTAGCATGACAATGAACATGCTAGTAAGTAGAGGAAATTTGAAGCATACCGAGACATCCACAACCCATACTCCAACACAACTTTGATTGTAAGAGCACCCTAGAAGTTTTTCCTCGTGTATATTCAGATCCGACAATCTAGACCATCCTACATCTACAGAATCACGACATCTCACTGGTTCCCATGACAAAACCTAGAGACCAACATGCATACAATTCATACATGTGCAAAAAAGATGGTGAATGTACTATGCAGCATCTTGTGACAGAGTAAGGATGCTTACAATTTTGGTGGTGTCTGAAATAAGCATCCTCCTGCCCCGCACGCCGACACCACCGTCACCTTAGCCTTCCTCTGCGGCGGCTGCCTCATCACTAGGTACAGCACCATCCCGTGGTCGTCCACCCCGTATTCGTATAGCACCTCGTCGTCCCGGAGCTCTACGTTGCTGTCGTCCCCCGCAAACAGCACGATCCTCCCCACGGGGATGCGCTCCGACTCTGCGATCCTCTCTCTGAGCCGGCGGATGGGCTGGGTCATGGCGTCGTGCACCAGGGTGAGCTCCCTCCCCGGAGGCGGGGAGGCGATGCGGACGTATAGCTGGAGCATGAAGGGAGTGGCGGTGTCCGGTTCGACATCGAGGCGGACGACGGAGCAGTCCTCGACTCCGTATCGCGTCGCGAGGACGTCTTCCTCCTGCAGCATCATCTCGCCGTCGAAGAAGAGGATCTGGCAGGCGAGGGGGAATCCCTGGGACTTCTGGATCTTCTTCTTGAGCTCGAGGAGTGTGCCGAGCGGCTCCATCTCCACGCTGAAGTGTGTCCCTTTTGATGTCTCAACGGTCACCTCCATTGCTAACTAGTTTCTTTGAATTAGACATAGGGAAGAGGAAAAATTAACGGGGGGAGGAGAGGGGTGGGAAATTAGGGTTAGGTTTTGGGACGGACCGAAGGAGTCGCCGAGACCGAAGTCGTGGCGGATGATCCAGCCCTTGCTGGTACCGAGGACGATGACGTCGTTGTCGGAGGCCATGGAGGTGATGGTGTCGTGCCCCCTGGCGGCGTTGCGCTCGAGGGGGTCGACGGAGAAGAGGGCGCTGGAGGCCCCGCCGGAGTCCATGGCGGAGGGGATCGGACGGATGGATCGGTGGAGAAACCCTAAACCTAACCCTAGGCCTGGACGCTAGACCGAACCCTAATTCTGAGCATGGAAGCGAAGGAAGAGGAAGAGGAGGAGGAGAGGGGACCTTCATTTTTGAACGCTTAATGTTAATAAGTTTGCAAAATATTACAAGTTTGCCACCGCTGTAAAATATTAATAACGCTTTGTTTTAAAAACGTTATAAAAAGCCCATAATTAGTCCAAACTGTCATAAAAAAAAGGTATTTCGAACTTTTATAATGCTTAGGTATCAGGCGTCATCAATACGTCTTATCGAGCATTATTAATGGGCCTTTTTGTTGTAGTGGTACATAATATAAAAGAGAGAACTGTAATGGAAATATCTACTATAAGTAGAGAACTATCAGTGACTAGTAATGTAGAGTACAAAGTCGACATGTGAATGGCTCGAATTGTACATGAATATACTAAAGAGGCGCACATGGTTATACTATATTGGAATTGTTCACATGACAATTTATACTCTTCCATACCCCAATCAATACACAAGGATCCAGACAAGTTATGTTACGTACATGATTTTCACATGAAAGCCCATAGATGGGTGTACATGAAGTATACATGGGGGCTCAGAACTGAGTGCACATGAATTCCACATGAAGGCCCATGAAGGGGTACACATGAAGTATAGGTTATACATGAGATACATGAGAAACATGATCAAATATGAGAGCACATGATAGTACACGAGCATGCATGAACAAGCATTAAGCACATGAGAAACATGAATAACATGAGAGTAAGGAATACATGATGTGCATAAAACACATGACATGAAGTATCCGATGCTCCCGGGGGGATAACATCTCATGTAGGGATCAGTATAGTACCAATCCGTGATAATATCGTGACAGCAACAAATAAGGTAATCTAGAGCAGGAATATAATCCTAAGCAAGTTATGAAATGATCAGAGAATGTACTCGCCTAGTATCTGAATATCTGTGAGAATATACTGCCCGAGATGAGGTATCTGACTCCTATTTAGAGCAACACAAGTCAAGACATATACAGGGGATGATAAATGTAATATATAATGCATCTGCATGCTGTCTAGGTCAAACTAGACTAAAGTCAATACTTGGTCAACTCTAGTCAACCACACTTGTCAAACTAGGTCAACTAGGTCAACTTAACCCAAGAAAGTCTCACTAAGCCTAACCAGCCTATTCTAGCAAGCATACATCATCACAAGGCCAAACAAGCCAAACACAAGCTATCCATATTAGACAACATTCCCATATAGCTATTTAAGCTATCGATCATGAAATTCATATATATATATATATATATATATATATATATATATATATATATATATATATATATATATATATATATATATATATATATGTATATATATATATATGTATATATATATATATATATTATATTACATTGCATAGAAAGCTAAATTTATAATAGGCATGCATTCATGTAAGGCTATAGGGGGTTTAGTGTGTGTGGGTGGTCTCATGAGTGTCAAGCAAGGGGGAGTGAGAGTATGTGTGTACATGGCTGCAATCATAGGTTCTCAGGTTTCCAATCATCTCAACTAAGTGTCAATTCTCAGCTTGACAGAGCACACTTAATAGTTTGTCAAATTCAATGCAACTCGAAACTAAATACTTAGCTAATCATGAAACGTAACTTGCAAGCTTAACTCAGTTCACATATTTGAACAACAAGGGAAAAATTCTCATGTTAAATAGTGTGTGTGTGTATGAGTGTAGGAGTGTCTTCAATGTGTGCAATGTGTGTGTCAAACTCAGTGTGTCAGAAAATAGGAAAACAATATGAACAAATGTGGGAAAACAGTGTGTAGACAACAGTAGGGGTGCATCTCAGTTCATGTGTGTGTGTGCCCTCATACAGTGGGTCTCAGTTATTTGCAAATGTGTGTTCAATCACAGGTTTTCAGTATTCACAAATCAATATATAATGGATATTATGTACTCAGATTTATCTGTTCATGGTTCACAGGTTAATGATACACATGACAGTTTGAATCTCTCAGGTTTGAGTCCCAAAACAATTTCAAAAAATTCAATTCTCATGCAAACATGAAACCCTATATGTAGTTAAAACTCAGTCTACACATTAATGCACAAAATAGTATTGAATCCTAGGTTTCAATTTGAATGTGTGTGACATCTCAATGATTCTCAGTTTTTTGCAAAAACCAACTCACAGTTCCTTCTCAGGTTTATCATTTAAGGGTTCTCAGGTTTTACACATGTTGGGAAATCTCAGTTTTGAGGTGCAATGTGCCTGTATGTAAACGTGTGGGTATAGAACATTAATCTCATATTTTCAGTGTTCTCAGATTAGACAGCCATATATCTAGGTATCAAATGAGTTTGAAAAACCATATTAACAACCATTCATGACATCCCATTGATTCCCTCATGCAAACATTAATCTCAGTCATGCATACATACACATAGACATGTGTACCTATACAAATACATCTAATTAACATTCAATTAAACATAAAAAAAATAATAACTGTGTTTTGAAAAATGTGAGTATCAGAACAGTAGGTAATCCGACATTTAAACCTAAATTCATTTCGAAAAACCCAAATATCCCAAACCAATTGTGCACAGCTGTGTCATGCAAGCATAAGTGTCATGGGGAGGCTGTCTCGTGTCCAAACAAGGGGACACGAGGTGTCAAAACAAAATTTGAACCAAGAACAGGATACTGGTCGAGCACTGTCTCGTGCAGCGATGTCACGACCCGCACCCGCTTTTCGGATACGAAGCGTGTCCAAGCCCAGCCTACGCCGCAGTGTCGGCTATAGTACGCTGTCTATACACAAGTCACGGTAATGGTAATCTATATCTCATCCACAGAATTAATCATGTCACAGTCAAGATCAATGAAAAGACATAAAACTGAATAATAAGGAATATAACTGAATATCAAGAATCAATGTCACGTTCGGTGGACACAAATCCACTACCAATAGACGGAAAAATAGAGAAATACATGAAGTAACTAACTGGATAAAAACTGCTAATCTAGACCACCTCAACTGCAAGCACTGCGATCTGATGCTGGCTCAACCCTCTCGCCTGCTCCTGACTCAAACTCGGCTAACCTGAAGAGATTATCAGGTCCTCCGAGGACTAATAAGATACATAAAAACGAGCCTTTCTAACAGTTTATTATGCATGGAGGAAAATACTGAATAAATAAGTAAACTGAGTAATGAATAAAGCAAGAATCTACACTGTCTACACATAAATGAACTGGTGAACAAGGACTAGAGAACTCATGTCAAGACGGATAACCAAATCGAATACTCAAACCCTCGTCCCTAGTGTGGACTCGCAGGTTTGAACTACTAACCCTCGTCCCTAGTGTGGACTCGCAGGTTAGCATCACCCTCGTCCCTAGTGTGGACTCACAGGTGTAAACCATATACTACAAACCCTCGTCCCTAGTGTGGACTCGCAGGTTAGCATCACCCTCGTCCCTAGTGTGGACTCACAGGTGTAAACCATATACTACTAACCCTCGTCCCTAGTGTGGACTCGCAGGTTAGCATCACCCTCGCCCCTAGTGTGGACTCGCAGGTGTGGACCAATAACTACTAACCCTCGTCCCTAGTGTGGACTAGCAGGTTAGCTTAAGACACGGATAACTACTAACCCTTGCCCCTAATGTGGACTCGCATGTTAGCTTCAAGGTTTCAAGACACGGAGGAAAAAGCAGTTCGGTTCACGACTCACGACACGACTCGATCAAGGCTCAATGAAATACCTTTAATAAGATACAAAGCTAACTGTGAACACGGTCTATATAACAATGATACAAGTATATCAACAGGATATGAAAGATACATGGCAACAATATGAGAAAACTGGATAACAATAAAAGACAGTGCATGTAAATAAAGCTGTGTAGAAAGGAAAGGTATACTTGCCTTAGGTCCTGAGCTGCGAGTACAGAGCACTAAGTCAAATCCAATGAACCTATTTGAAGCATATAATGAAGTTAATAAATGAGTTTGAGAATACTATTGATCTATCTTTTATGTTATTAAACTCTAGGTTCTTACTACAACCTCCACATCCTTCTACCCACTAATGGGATACTTAGCCAACTATCTTATTATAATTCTTGATAACCAATCACCTCTGAACTAGTACTCCATGTGATTGAGACCTGTGTATGAAACTGATACCAAATCTAGTTGAGTCTCACTTAGTACTTAATACCCCAAAATCCCTTTACTGTAAATCATCATACTATTTTTGAACTGGGTTGCCTGGTTGCAAGTGCAAATCCAACTATCTTATCAGTACATCATTTCCATCTATATCAATGTGTTGTACCATAATGGTACTGGTGGTATAGGTTTTCCCTGTACCCTAGTACTTGAGTGAATGCCTTGTTTCTTGTGGTCATTAGGTTAGGCCTCTAAAACAATCTAAACAATGATGTCCCTTCCTACCTTGCACACAGGCAAACTTGCCAGCATAACTGATTGTCCTATCTACTTACTTTGTCATATCCTAGGCCTGACATATACCACCAGTTGTCTAAAACGGACCCTCTGCTGATACCCCTTTGTCTACCTGGATAGCTACTCTCAGCTAGGCCGAAGTCCCATCTTGGTTTCAGAATTCAAACTAAATCCTGGACAGAATATGATGCCAACAGGTGCAATCAACTGGATGCTCTCTTGGGACAGATACCAAGGTTGACTGAGTGTTCTAACTGAACCCCAATGTTCAGGACTGTTCAGTCCATTGGACTGAACTCACAATTCCTTTGTAGACAACTTACACCCCAGTTTACCTACCCTGGTCTATAGTATTAATCCAATTTATGCACAGATGTTTGAGAGAGGAACCATCACCATCACCTATTGGTCAATCCTTCTTATGGCAAGGTTTATACAGGAAGTCATACATGGAACAGTGTCAAATTTCTTTGTATCAGTACTAAACCTACTCAGTCTAATCCAAATACTGCCTGAAACAGATTTCTGAAACATAGATATAGGATTGTAATTTCACAATGAAAGGGTGAGAAAAATCTTGTCAACACTATAAGCTCTTAGGTTGTACCATTTGTAATATATGAAGTTTATACATATACTGATCAGGATTAGTTGTGTGAACCTGTACTGTAGGACCCTGATGTCCTGCTGCATCCATCTTCCCCTACTCCCAAGGTTGGCAGCCTGGCTAACCCTTCCAAGTTCAAATCTGGAACATAGGTAACACATCATGTTTACTTGCTACACCCTTAAATCCAGCTAATGCCATTTGATATTCCCTTGACTATCCTGACACCAGGTAATCCTGGAAGTTCCCAATAGACTATAGGGCATCAACACTACTACTATACCAATTACCCTACTGGTGCACATAAGTAAAGGAGGGACAGTGGAGGCACACTGAGCTGGTTGACTTGTTCCTGCACACAACCTGGTATGGTCATGTGCTGGTGTATCAGTACATCCTGGTACACTCAACACACCTGGCCTATCACAGGATACTAAGTCAAACCCAACTCTGGTACCCATTGGCCTAATTCCTTACTAGTCCTGCATATGTGTCATTCTCTCATATTCTACAACTATTCATACTCTCAATTTATCCTTCACCAATTGAACCCGGGTAAAGCAGCATAGCTCGATTTGTGCACCGTTATGTAATAGGACTACACTTCCTAACTGGTCACCCCATTTCCTAAAATTCTGGATACATAACCTAGGTCTCTATGTGACTTCTTTTCCTGGGTTAACTCCATTTTGTCCTAGACAGGAAGAGCTTACATGTGGGCAGGGCACTTCAATGGTAATAGTCTTGCACACGAGTTGGGCATGACCAGAACCAAGTATGGCACACTAAAACTTGTTACTCAGGTGTTAGGGCCTTGGTTTCCTTCCTATCCCTAGGTACTGTCCTCTAGAGCATGCCAGGACTTCTTAGTTATTAGGGACTACTCCCTGTTGTCTATTTAGTATTCCATGTCTATCTGCATATCATGTGAAGTGGAGGCTGAACCATCTTACAAGTAAAGGCTGGACAATATCTCATATAGCTCCTGGAATACCTGCAGACCCTCCCATCTACTACATTACTGCTAATGCCTACTTTGTTATACCCATGTACACAAGGATAGGTATAGTCATCTATGGTCTATTGTTAATATTCAATAGAAATTCCAGGAATTCACAATTGTATTACTGGGTACAAGGCACACTAAGATATTTTAGGTACAGGCTTCCCTCCCGAAACCTGATCAATCGACCCACTAGATGGATTTATCTATGGTTCATCCTCTTCCTTCTTGTCTTCTGATCAGAAATAAAAGCAAATACCTAGGCTACTACTTAATAGAACAACATCCATTAACCAAACTAAACCCTGACCATGAATTGAGGGATGAAGGCTTACTTGTTTAATAAGTTCGAATGCTCCCGGATTCTAGGGGTTGTGCTCGATTCCAGGAAGGGCAGGGGCGGCAGGAATTAGGGTTCCTCTTGTGAGGGAAGGAGGTTGGCTGAACAACCCCCATACATACTCGTGTTGATCTCTAGAGGAGATTCGTGGAGATTGATTTTCTCGCATCCAAATCGTTTGTGAGAGTTATCAGAATTTAATTTGAATTCGAGCACAGGGTCGAAAAGGAATTTGAATAGGTGTAATTTGCACTAAGGCCCCTGTAATGCCTCCATTTACTCCTGGGTCCCTGTATTGATATATTAGGTAATACACCATATGTATATACATATCATGACAATTATATATTGGACAATAAAGAAAAAAAATAGGAGGAAAAATTGGTCAAGGGGTTGACAACTCTACCCCCCTTAAACAAATTTCGTCCTCGAAATTTAAGGAGCTAATCTACTAGAATAAATGTTCTAGAACAAATTTCTATAAAAGAAATTCAATTCCTCCTAAAGTTTAAATATAATTCAATCTATACTACTGCCATTATCTACTAGAAATTTTCGCCAACTGCTCCCTGCGGTGTTGTTCCTGCCAAGAGAGTTCATCTTAACTGAAACAAAGAAAACACTTTAGCCGTTGACGAGATTTTCAAACAGGATGCAAATCAAGGATTCAATGAAATCAAGGACTAGAGGCCAATAATGAGTCAAGATAGGTGGATGAGATCCTAAGTGTCTAATCCTATTCGCAGGCTCACGATGGTACAGTGACGTAACCGAAGTGATTAACGTAGACCTGCACGGGCCACCAAAAAACTTGTCACGACCCGCACCCGCTTTTCGAATACGAAGCGTGTCCAAGCCCAGCCTACGCCACAGTGTCGGTGGTAGTACGCTGTCTATACACAAGTGACGGCAATGGTAATCTATATCTCATCCACAGAATTAATCATGTCACAGTAAAGATCAATGAAAAGACATAAAACTGAATAATAATGAATATAACTGAATATCAAGAATCAATGTCACGTCCGGTGGACACAAATCCACTACCAATAGACGAAAAAATAGAGAAATACATGAAGTAACTAACTGGATAAAAACTGCTAATCTAGACAACCTCAACTGCAAGCACTGCAATCTGATGCTGGCTCAACCCTCTCGCCTGCTCCTGACTCAAACTCGGCTAACCTAAAGAGATCATCAGGTCCTCAGTGGACTAGCAAGATACATAAAAACGAGCCTTTCTAACAGTTTATTATGCATGGAGGAAAATACTGAATAAACAAGTAAACTGAGTAATGAATAAAGCACGAATCTACACTGTCTACACATAAATGAACTGGTGAATAAGGACTAGAGAACTCATGTCAAGACGGATAACCAAATCGAATACTCAAACCCTCGTCCCTAGTGTGGACTCGTAGGTTTGAACTACTAACCCTCGTCCCTAGTGTGGACTCGCAGGTTAGCATCACCCTCGTCCCTAGTGTGGACTCACAGGTGTAAACCATATACTACTAACCCTCGTCCCTAGTGTGGACTCGCCGGTTAGCATCACCCTCGTCCCTAGTGTAGACTTACAGGTGTAAACCATATACTACTAACCCTCGTCCCTAGTGTGGACTCACAGGTTAGCATCACCCTCGCCCCTAGTGTGGACTCGCAGGTGTGGACCAATAACTACTAACCCTCTTTCCTAGTGTGGATTCGCAGGTTAGCTTAAGACACGGATAACTACTAACCCTTGCCCCTAATGTGGACTCGCAGGTTAGCTTCAAGGTTTCAAGACACGGAGGAAAAAGCAGTTCGGTTCACGACTCACGACACGACTCGATCAAGGCTCAATGAAATACCTTCAATAAGATACAAAGGTAACTGTGAACACGGTCTATATAACAATGATACAAGTATATAAACAGGATATGAAAGATACATGGCAACAATATGAGAAAACTGGATAACAATAAAAGACAGTGCATGTAAATAGAGCTGTGTAGAAAGGCAAGGTATACTTGCCTTAGGTCCTGAGCTGCGAGTACAGAGCACTGAGTCAAATCCAATGAACCTATTTGAAGCATATAATGAAGTTAATAAATGAGTTTGAGAATACTATTGATCTATCTTTTATGTTATTAAACTCTAGGTTCTTACCACAACCTCCACATCCTTCTACCCACTAATGGGATACTTAGCCAACTATCTTATTATAATTCTTGATAACCAATCACCTCTGAACAAGTACTCCATGTGATTTAGACCTGTGTATGAAACTGATACCAAATCTAGTTGAGTCTCACTTAGTACTTAATACCCCAAAAACCCTTTACTGTAAATCATCATCCTGTTTTGGAACTAAGTTGCCTGGTTGCAAGTGCAAAGCCAACTATCTTATCAGTACATCATTTCCATCTATATCAATGTGTTGTACCATACTGGTAGTGGTGGTATAGGTTTTCCATGTACCCTGGTACTTGAGTGAATGCCCTGTTTCTTGTGGTCATTAGGTGTGGTCATTAGGTTAGGCCTCTAAAAAAATCTAAACAATAATATCCCTTCCTAGCTTGCACACAGGCAAACTTGCCAGCATAACTGACTGTCATATCTACTTACCTTGTCATATCCTAGGCCTGACACATACCACCAGTTGTCTAAAACAGACCCTCTGCTGATACCCCTTTGTCTACCTGGATTGCTACTCTCAGCTAGGCCAAAGTCCCATCTTGGTTTCAGAATTCAAACTAAATCCTGGACAGAATATGATGCCAATAGGTGCAATCAACTGGATGCTCTCTTGGGACAGATACCAAGGTTGACTGAGTATTCTAACTGAACCCCAATGTTCAGGACTGTTCAGTCCATTGGACTGAACTCACAATTCCTTTGTAGACAACTTACACCCCAGTTTACCTACCCTGGTCTATAGTCCTAATCCAATTTATGCACAGATGTTTGAGAGAGGAACCATCACCATCACATATTGGTCAATCCTTCTTATGGCAAGGTTTATACATGAAGTCATACATGGAACAGTGTTAAATTTCTTTGTATCGGTACTAAACCTACTCAGTCTAATCCAAATACTGCCTGAAACAGATTTCTGAAACATAGATATGGGATTGTAATTTCACAATAAAAGGGTGAGAAAAATCTTGTCAACACTATAAGCTCTTAGGTTGTACCATTTGTAATGTGTGAAGTTTATACATATACTGATCAGCCTTGCTAACCCTTCCAAGTTCAAATCTGGAACATAGGTAACACATCATGTTTACTTGCTACACCCTTAAATCCAGCTAATTCTATTTGATATTCCCTTGACTATCCTGACACCAGGTAATCCTGGAAGTTCCCAATAGACTATAGGGCATCAACACTACTACTATACCTATTACCCTACTGGTGCACATAAGTAAAGGAGGGACAGTGGAGGCACACTGAGCTGGTTGACTTGTTCCTGCACACAACCTGGTATGGTCATGTGCTGGTGTATCAGTACATCCTGGTACACTCAACACACCTGGCCTATCACATGACACTAAGTCAAACCCAACTCTGGTACCCATTGGCCTAATTCCTTGCTAGTCCTGCATATGTGTCATTCTCCTATATTCTACAACTATTCATACTCTCAATTTATCCTTCACCAATTGAACCCGGGTAAAGCAGCATAGCTCGATTTGTGCACCGTTATGTAATAGGACTATACTTCCTAACTGGTCACCCTATTTCCTAAAATTCTGGATACATAACCTAGGTCTCTATGTGACTGCTTTTCCTGGGTTAACTCCATTTTGTCCTAGACAGAAAGAGCTTACATGTGGGCAGGGCACTTCATTGGTAATAGTCCTGCACACGAGTTGGGCATGACCAGAACCAAGTATGGCACACTAAAACTTGTTAATCAGGTGTTAGGGCCTTAGTTTCCTTCCTATCCCTAGGTACTGTCCTCTGGAGCATGCTAAGACTTCTTAGTTATTAGGGACTACTCCCTGTTGTCTATTTAGTATCCCATGCCTATCTGGATATCATGTAAAGTGGAGGCTGAACCATCTTACAAGTAAAGGCTGGACAATATCTCATATAGCTCCTGGAATACCTGCAGACCCTCCCCTCTACTACATTACTGCTAATGCCGGCTCTGTCATACCCATGTACACAAGGATAGGTATAGTCATTTATGGTCTATTGTTAATATTCAATGGAAATTCCAGGAATTCACAATTGTATTACTGGGTACAAGGCACACTAAGATATTTTAGGTACAGGCTTCCCATATGAAACCTGATCAATCGACCTACTAGATGGATTTATCTATGGTTCATCCTCTTCCTTCTTGCCGTCTGATCAGAAATAAAAGCAAATACCTAGGCTACTACTTAATAGAACAACATCCATTAGCCAAACTAAACCCTGACCATGAATTGAGGGATGAAGGCTTACTTGTTTAATGAGTTCGAATGCTCCCGGATGCTAGGGGTTGTGCTCGATTCCAGGGAGGGCAGGGGCGGCAGGAATTAGGGTTCCTCTTGTGAGGGAAGGAGGTTGGCTGAACAACCCCCATATATACTCGTGTTGATCTCTAGAGGAGATTCGGAGAGATTGATTTGCTCTCATCCAAATCGTTTGTGAGAGTTATCAGAATTTAATTTGAATTCGAGCACAGGGTCGAAAAGGAATTTGAATAGGTGTAATTTGCACTAAGGCCCCTGTAATGCCTCCATTTACTCCTGGGTCCCTGTATTGATATATTAGGTAATACACCATATGTATATATATATATATATATCATGACAATTATATATTGGACAATAAAGAAAAAAAAATAAAAAAATAGGAGGAAAAATTGGTCAAGGGGTTGACAAGCGAGGACACGAGCTCGTGGCACGACAGAGTATCCCAATGTCCTCGTGCTCATGTATATGTGTTTGCCAGGGATAGGGGTAGGTCGTGGGGTGCCTGCACAGTGTCCCCGATGTATCCACGAAGGACACGAAGTGAGTATCAGTCGAGATTTTTTGACTGTACACACGTTGTACAAAACCCGTGCGCGTGTCCATGCTCCCTCGACACGATACGAATTTATGTCAAACTTGAGTGGTGTCGTGACAGAGGGTGCCCCTACTCTCGTGTCAAGTGGCACGAGTCCACGTGTCCAAATACGTGAGAAATCAGTAGGTGTCATCAGGGCACCCGTGTGCTGTGTCGTGCAGCGTGTCCACGGCCATTTTCGACACGAAAATGTGCTCAGTCTTCACGAAATCTAATGTACACATATAGATCTACAATTCCATGTAATTAGTTTTACAAAAATTGAAAATTAAATCCTAAGTGACATTCTATCAAACACTTACACATACTATGACACGTGTCCGATACGGACACCAAACAGACACGAATTCTACCCAAATTCTAGGGACAGCTAGGGGACACCTAGATCTAGCCTAATATGTAAAGAAATCAGAATATTAGCACAATTTGAGGAGTTTTACCTATAGATGCAAATAGCAAGGAAAAGCTTCAAATGGGGGTGTTCTTCTTGATAGCCAAATGCTCCAAATTGACCCAAAGCTGGGATTACTCTACACAAACAGAAAATATGAGAGTATTAGACTCTAATGCAAGAAACTATATTGAAAAAGGAATTAAAATGAAGAATCTATGGATTGGGAAAGAATAGCCATACCTTTCTTTTCTCTATGTGTTCATTCAATACAAAAGAGGCAAGAACTCTATGAGAAGATTATTTATAGGGAGGGGAGCCCTAGTGGCTGGTCATAATGAATGGAAATTAGGGTTAGGGTTTATTCTAGTGGGTTATGGGCCAAGTTGCACTAGTCATGAAATTAATTCACAAGTCTCAAGCCTATGAACCTATTCATTAATCCTCTTATTCAAATCTTGATTTCTAAATGACTAACTTAGGTTGACTTAAGTTAGACTAGGGTCTCACCATGCTAATCAAGTCACCGTAGCTAGGGTCAACATCTAGGTTAGTCTCTTAAGTCACAACTAGTAAAAGTCAAAATCAACAACCATCAATCCAATAATTAATCAAATAATTCTAATAAGTCGAAATGACCAAAGTACCCCTAGGATAAAAATAATAAATAAAAATCCCAATCACATGGTTAGGCTCTAGGGCAGACAGTCTCTAGGGTTTCACTAGCTACACATCAAAATCACAAGTCATGATTTTTAAATAGTTTTAAAATGATTAAAAATCACCAAAAATTATATTATTATTTAAATATTATAATTAAATAATTAAAATCATAAAATTTCAAAATTACTCTCATTTAGAAAATTGGGTGTTACAAGTCTACCCTCCTTAGAAAAATTTCATCCTCGAAATTTAAGATGGTAGTACTCCTTCTAGGTCAAACACCCCCACAATCATAGTCTCAAATCACACAGTTCGATAATCATATGCGTCTATCCAAAATTATGATACTCAGAATCTTTGTCATGCTAGTGAGCAAGGCTACAATAATCACAGAGTCCTTGAGTAAGGTATATACCTCTAGAATCAGGGTATTTAAAATTTTTGTATTGTCGCATGCTTGGCAGCAAAAATCTTAAATTCTCACACACGAGAAATACTACCAAAATCTGATTATATGTCCTTACTATGCCAATTAACATGACTATAGAAGATTCTAGATCCCATAACTGAGGTGACCCGGCCCATATGATTTATCTCAGAAGAAAATCAAACATAACACAAGGACAACATGACAAAATTGATCAATCAACAAGGAACAAAGGGAATCAAATTTTTAAGACAGTTATAAGAAGCAATTGCGGAAAGGAAATCGAATAGAACGGAACCTGCAACAAGATCTCCAATGGCCTGTGCATCCTCGAATGTCCTGGCGAAAGCTCGCCCCAGCTAGCCTCCCATGGCCTGCTGCTGATGCTGTATGTACCTCTGCTGCTGAGTTGGTAAGGGTAATCCCTTCTGCTGGCCCACCGGAGCCCTAGCTTCTGCTCCCTGAACTGTCTGTCCAAATGACTCAGGACACTCTCTCAGTCGATGATCGGATCCTCCACAAAGTAAATATCTGCCCAGCCTCTTCCGGTATTCGCCCCAATCGTGTTCTGGTTTCTTGCAGAAAGGGCAAATGATAACAAGCTGTTGTTCCGGGGCCTCCTGCTGCCTATGTTGCTGCTGCACATGCTGAAAGGGTACACGGTCCTGAAATTGCTATTGCTGAGAGTAGACCCTCGGCTGCTGATACTGTTGCTGAATCTGTAGGTGGGGCATCTGTTGGGAATACTGCTGCTGAATCTGTAAGCGGGGCATCTTGGCCGGGCCCGCACTGTCACTAGCTCCCTGAGTGTCTCGCGTCCTCTTCTCCTTTAGCCCAAGATCGTCCTCTGCTGCCATGGCTCCTACCAGAATCTGCTCGAAAGTGCCATCACGGCTGCTCTTAGTATACGACTTGACCTCCCTGATCAAGCCCCTGCGAAACCTTCTCGCCTTCCCGGCCTCAGTAAGATCCTCAACGAATCTGCTCAGACGACAGAACTCCTCGGCGTATTCCTCAACGGTCTGGTTCCCTTGAACCAAACTCTCGAACTGCGCCTCCAAGGCACCGAGTGCTGTATCAGGAAAGAATTTCTTCTTGAACAGTTTCTTGAAGGTTACCCAAGAATGACTAGCTGTACCAACCCTCGGGTCCATCTGGTACCAAGTACGGGCCAAGTCCTGCATCTGACTGGCTGCTGCCTCGATCTGTAATCCAGATGGTATCTGTGCCAATCAGAATATCTCTTCAATGTGCTCTATCCAATCGTCAGCGTATATGATGCCCTCTGTACCCTTGAAGTCCTGGGGTCCCATCTTCTTAAAGGATTGGATGTCTAGAGTCTTTGGCTGATAGTGCTGCATCTGTCCTCCCAGTGGCTGGGTAGCCACCAGCTCTACTGTCGTCCTGACCAACTGGTGAGTATCTTGTATGCTCTGTCGGAAATCAGCAGACTGGCTCTTCTGTAT
>JANAVB010002398.1:3955856-3976099 GCA_029216955.1 Iris pallida
TAGCTAGGGTCAACGTCTAGGTTAGTCTCTTAAGTCACAACTAGTAAAAGTCAAAATCAACAACCATCAATCCAATAATTAATCAAATAATTCTAATAAGTCGAAATGACCAAATTACCCCTAGGCTAAAAATAATAAATAAAAATCCCAATCACATGGTTAGGCTCTAGGGCAGACAGTCTCCAGGGTTTCACTAGCTGCACATCAAAATCACAAGTCATAATTTTTAAATAGTTTTAAAATGATTAAAAATCACTAAAAATTATATTATTATTTAAATATCATAATTAAATAATTAAAATCAAAAATATTCAAAATTACCCTCATTTAGAAAACTGGGTGTTACAGATTCTTTGTGAGGTTTATAGAACTCGTGTTATCACATAAAATAGGGATATGGTTGTAAGATAACTGATAGTCTTCCAAGGTTTTTCATCAACAAAATCCGGGCACAATAACTCCCTGCTGCTATATAGAGCCTCGGTTGTTGATAATGCAGCAGAGTTTTGCCTTTTAGAAAATATGGAGACTAAAGATTTTTATAGGAAATAACATATGCCACTGGTACTTTTACGATCTACCTTGCATACCATAGACTGGTTGTTGAAGTACCTTTAAGGTATCGTAGGATAAGCTTAACGGTGCTCACATGTGATTCCTTAGGACAAGTCTGATATCTTGTACATAGACATACTGAAAATATAATATTTGGACGACTAACAGTTAAATAAAGTAAACTACCATTTATACCTCTATACTTACTGTGAGGACCCTAATTTTTGGGAATTATTTTTTCCTTTATTTTATATGGTTTTATATTTATTAAATTATAATTTAGTATTAATTATGATATAGATGTATTTTTTCGTAGCTTTGATTTTTGGAGCACAAGAAATGCCAATATTTTAAAATGACCTTTATGAGTTTTGAAGTAGACAAGCCCACCTTCAACTTGATATACTATGTCCCATCCAAACTTGTCCCCTAGCATTCTTTTAACTTCACACAACTTCAGGTCAAATTAGGCCATTTGGCCGTTTACCGTAATTATAGACCGATCTTCCAACTTGAGCTCAGAACTCGACATCGAACAAAAACAGTAGACCCAATATATGGTTTTGACATATTTGAGCCTACGACACACATGCCAAGGGTGTGCCACTCAATCGATTTCCCATGTGCTATTTACTTACGAATGGCACATGAGACCCATTGGTTGACTTTTTGAGTTCGATTTGACTAGAAAAATATATTTGGACCCTAACCTAGTCAAACCCACTTGGTAGGGCCATGTTAGGTTGCCATAACTTAGTAGAGTTATATTGAATTTATTTTAGACCAAATAGATTTGTATACAATCATATATATATATATGACTATAATTATAATAGTTTAATACTATATAAATATGACCTCAGTCATGGATAAGTTAGAGATGCATACCGACTAGAAATTATGGCACGGATAGTGTAGTCGTATGCTTTGACTAGTATATTAGCCATGTTAAGGAAGTCCCAGCCATAGCAGTGTCCTAACTAGGAAAACCAGTCCAAGTTGTGAACTTGACCCCTATAAATGGTTAATTAGTATTAATTATAAAGACTTTTGACTTTTTAGGAGACCGGTTGTACCGAACTAGCCAAACTTGACCTAAACCCATGTAGACATGTAGTGTGACCAAATATGTTCATATGGATATATATTATGTAAATATAGACTGTGTTATTGATGTATGTATTGTCTATTTTTTTTTCTAAAAAAAATGTATTTGGTTTATCTATTTATAAATAGATAAACATATACAAACACACACATATAAATACATATGCATTTATGTGCGAAAATATATATGTAGTAGTATGCAAATATTTTACCTAAGAGGTGAAAGAATGTACTAGATATTTTCTATATAAATATTTTTCTTTAAATTCATTCTAGATATTTTTAGATTTTTGTTTTACATTTTGGGATATTTAGAAATTTATTTTTAATTATTTGAAATAATTAAATGATCATAAATACCAGTAGTGGTAATAATAATAATAATATTTTAAAGTATGTATACATAATATATATTTGAATTATTTATAGATTTAATTTATACATGGATAGATATAGGGTCATATATAGATAGGGATAAAAGAGTAAAGAAAAAAACCAATCATTATCTCGCGAGATAATATAACCCTTCTTTCCCGAACCCCCCTACAGTGGCTGTGAAGAACGAAAGAAAAAGGGATATTTGAATGATTTGAAAATCATTCAAATCATGAATCAAATACTACTAAATCTTTCCAACATGATCTTAATTAGCTCTCCACAAATCTTCACTAAATCCCAGTCCAAATCCAACTCCGATTATCTACGAAATCGGATTAAAAACTCAAACCCGTATATATATATATATTTCGAAAACTTCTCGAAAACCCATTAATCTTCTTCGACAATGCCACAAAGACATCCCTGGCATGCTTACGACCCTGCACATAGCCGCGTGCCGCCGTACGTCACCGTCAGCGACCGGAGTTTGCCCGACAGTAGCAAAAGCAGTAGCAATAGTAACAGTATGGGAAACAGCACGGGGGCTTCTTTATCGTGAGTTTTCTTCTTGGTCGTTCAATAAAATTTCTATCTGTAAATTCCTACGGGGAGCTAACATAACCACCTCGAAGTCCAATTAATTAGATTGGTTGTAAACTGTTACAATTGTCAAGAAAAATTGACCTAAAGTCGATGGAAAAAAGTTCTATTCATCAACATAATAAGGCCTATCACAGTATATTGGAAGGCGACTTCTTGTCGATCCATCAATAATTTTGCAAAACTAATTGGACAACTTCATAGACAACCTATAGGTCTCCAAAACCCTTTTTATAATTTTTGGTTTCATCCACTGTGCGTAGAGAAAATCGATTTACAAAATCGAAAAAAAAACTAAAAAAACAGTTTTTAAAAAACATAAGAATTTATCGATACGGGGTCCGTCCTGACAAACCGGGCGACTTGGTCGCAACCCGTAGCATCGAAAGACGCGTACGGATGTTGCGGACGTGCGGGATTCGACGAAAATCGATTTCGTTGTGTGCGCAACGAAATCGAGATGTATCGGTCGAGATATCCCGTATCGCCTCTTTGCAAACTAGCATATAACTTCGTGCACATTTGTCATATTGAGACAAAACTTAGGCCAACAGGACCGTATCATTTTTTTGGTCATGTACGCCATGTTTGGTCCGATTCTGAGAAGGTCGACCGGAACGCTATTTTGGCGGGCCTGCGACCCGATCCAACGGGCAAATTTATGCACTGCCCTCTAGAATCCAACTTTGGACATATAATTGGGTTCATATCGTCAAACCAGACCAGTTGACATATAGTTTGATGACTTTAGAGACCGTAGGTGTTGGCACACTTTTCGATGCAAAGTGAGTCCAACGGCGGATATTATTTTGATCCGAAATTACCATTTTGTCCATATGACCAGAAATGGACTTTTGGGCAGGTAAACTTAGACATTTCTTTTATAAAAAATACGTTGGTGATGTCTGTTTCAGCATCCGGAGTCTTTTGCAAGAGTTGACCTTTTGGTGGCTCATTGATTGATTAGATATTGTCGGTTCTACGTGCTACCACCAGGCAAGTATACCTTGCCAAACTTTACAGTATTTACAAGCTTTCTATATTTTCATTCTTTTTTACTTGGTTACATATTTCTCTTGCTTCATGTCATGGTTACTTTCTAGTTTGCGTGCATGTCGAATGTTACTCTTTTTTCATATTACTTTTTCTATCTTTCTTATCTTGTTCATGTCTAGTGATAGTATTGTTGTGCCTGTGCCATGTTCTACTGACCTATTTGACCAGTACTTGACTTGGACCTGACTATATAGACTTGACTTCTTAGTACCTTAGGCGAGAGTGTTTTATTAGCTGTGGCTATACCTCTATTATTAGTGCCTCTCCGGGCTACGGTAGAGAACCTTTTATAGGACTGTTTGTGCCTCTCTGGGCTACAATTTTATTACATGCACCTATAGCCATGATTAATGTTATATTCTCATGACATGTCACCATCTATAGAGTTCTCCTATGTGTTACTCTTTCTTACACTTGTTATTTCAGTCTTTCCTTGCATGTTATTTACTGTACAGTAGGCATGTATATTATTTATCTTGCTAGTCCCCTGAGGACCCGGTGATCTCTCCAGGTATTAGTGTCACAACCCGCACCCGCTTTTTGGGATGCAAGTGCGTGAGCAAGCCAGCTACGTATCAAGCGGACTCCAGCCCGACTCGAATACATATAAGCCGTCAAGAGCATGGTATCATGTCTAATATGGTAATCTAAACTATATCTCAATCCACGAGATGTATATAAATCAAGAATGAACAAGTATGGTTCATGGTCTGCAGCCCACTAACATATATGTCCGATTAGATTCCAAGAATAACATGAGTCTAATAAACTAGGTTAACAAGCAGGATATATCATAAGAGCACGAGAAGATAATAAAGCAATATCACTAGCAAAATATCTGAATCATGCAGATGTAATCGACTACCACATGCTCAGCTAACTAACTCCGTGCAATCAGCTACCTGAAGAGATCATCAGGCCCTCAGAGGACTAGCAAGATACATAAAACATGCCTACTAATCTGACAGTAAATAACATGTATGGAGGATAAGAACAGTGCAAGAAGAACATCTAAGAAACGACGAGTCATATGGAAATGTAATACTAGACTTGGCCAACAATCAATCAAAAACTCCTATAGCTTGTAGTACAATGCAAGATACTCCCAATCTATAGTAGATTTTGATTGTAGTACAATCGAGAATAGCCAATTCTAGTATCGATCTCCTCTCCTAAAGGAATACAAGGTCAAGTAGACTCATATAAATCGTAGTACAATGTAAGATACTCCCAATCTATAGTATGTCTCAACTATAGTAGAATGCAAGATACTCCCAATCAAGAATGGTCAAGTCAAGAACAATGTGTAGAACTGGCAACTCTATCACGAGACACGATAACACGAAGAAGACCAATAGACAAGCAATATCGAATATCATATACGTGCACGTAAATCTAGAAATAAGTAAAACAGTCGATGACAAACCAATCACAATAAAGAAACATGTAACCATATAGAAGAAGTACAATAGAAAGAAATAATATAAATACTGTATATGTTCGGCAAGGTATACTTGCCTGGTGGTAGCACGAAGAACCAACAATATACCGTCAACTGGTAAGCCATAAAGTCTAAATCTCACAACTGTCTCTGAAAGCTAAAATAGATGTTACCAACGTGTTCAGATTAGTCAAATTAGCTAAGATAGGCTACCCATAAGTCTAATTCTGGAGACAGGGGCAAAACGTTCATTTCGGGCCAAAACGATGTCCGCCGTTGGACCCGCTTTGCACCGAAAAGTGCGCCAGAGTCAATGGTCTCTAAAGTTCTCAAACTACATGTTTATGGATTTATTTTGATGATATGAACCCAACGGTATGTCCAATTTTGGATTTCGGTGGACCTTGCACAAAATCGTCTGTTGAGTCGAATCGTGGGGCCCGCAAAACGGCGATCCGATCAACAGTCTCAGAATAGGACCAAACTTGGCAT
Organism: Iris pallida; assembly: GCA_029216955.1. Lineage (NCBI taxonomy): Eukaryota > Viridiplantae > Streptophyta > Magnoliopsida > Asparagales > Iridaceae > Iris > Iris pallida. Next base: position 3,961,486 of record JANAVB010002398.1, read on the forward strand.
ACATGACCAAAAAATGATACGGTCCTGTTGGCGCAAGTTTCGTCTCGATTGGACGAACGTGCACAAAGTAATTGGGAAATTTACAAATAGGCCGATATGTTGAATTTTGACGGATACGCATCAAATGCGTCGCGCACACGCAACCAATTTAAATTTCGTCAAAGCCCACACGTCCGCAAAGTCGATACGCACATTTCGATGCTTTCGGTTCGTGACCACGTTGCCCGGTTTGGCGGGACGCACGTCGTATCGACAATTTTTTTATTTTCTGAAAACAGTTTTAATAGGTTTTTCTTGATTTTTTCTATAATTTATTTTACTGGATACACAACTAGAAAAAACTAATAATGGAGTTTCCCTCTTGGTTATATTATCTATGACTCTGTTCAAACACAATCTAGAAACAGAGTAAGGATCGGCGAGAATTGCCTTCCAAGATTGGTGATTGAAACAGTTGGGTCATGTCACGCCCCAGAACCAGAATACTGGAGAGCGGGGGCAGACATAGCCAGCTACGTATAGGAAATGGAATCCATCTCACTATACGGTTACGGTGTCTAGATACATGAGGGTTTAACTACAAGCCAGCAGTCTCTTAAGTCATGAATAAGCCTATTGTCTCAATCACAAGCAAGTAAGTAAAAGTTACGAGACGTATGATCATTAAATACAATAATAAGGTATCCCAAATATTACATATTCAGCTGATCATGAAGCTAGTCGTTACAAAATGTCAGGACTAGCAAGAGTTTAGTCATACATGATCAACCCTAGGATCTGTCAATCATGTTACAGCCCGGAGACAGACAGTAAGTAAGTACAATCGAGCTAAACAGGTGCTCGTCGGCTAAACGCCTCAAAAGAATATTTTTACAATAAAGTGGGAGAGCCAAAATAACCCACTCGTTGCCAGGGTTCCGTCTAGTGGCCACCATCTGGCTGGAAGGTCGGTAGATCCTCTGGAGCTGCTCCGAAATCTGGCCATATATAACCAGCTGGGTCAGACCCCAGAAAGAGCAAGTGCCACAAAGGAGGCTTCACTTAGAAACTAAAACCAGCAATCAGCACAATAAATAAGGTAAAAACTGGAAATAAAGAAAATACCTCAGGATGATATGCGACGAGATAACAATGGAACTATTCAGATAACCAGGTTCAACCCGTAAACCAAACAAGTACCGGGGTTGTAACCCTTCGTCTGAATAGAACTTGGATTCTCACCATTGTCGATAAAATAAATACAGGCATTCCGGTCATGCAGTAACATGGAACAAGATCAGGGCAAGACTAGACAGGTTAGACTCCATCCAATCATTTCATGGCCAAGCAAGAATTATGGCTTGATACTTTAACTAACTAGGGTTGTCACATGCCTAATTACTAACAAGATGCAGTGAGATTTTTCCACAGCCACAAGCCCTGCAGACCATCCAGGTTACCCGGGTTGAAAGATTAAGGTTGAATTCAGGTGGGTACATCGTCCAGGAAACGCATGTACCCTTAGGTAGCTTGAAGGGTGCAACACATGACAGTGTGCTGGAAATGTGCCCTACTCGACGACAGGCTACAGATCCTAAGGCGCACCCAGGTACGGATTGCCTGTAGCTGGGAAATCTCTTCATGACTACTGTGTAATTCTAGTTATTAGCCTTAGTCCAATTTAGCAGGTACTCCTGACCGTGGTACTCAGGAGTCCCTGTCCTAGACATGATACAAGACAGGACTGGTTTATTGTACAAGCACAATCGTCCACGGTGTCCAGGTAATTTATACAGGTCATGTCATGTCAGGTAGCCGTCGCAACAGCTGTTCAAAATAAATCATGTCATGTGTACTTGTCAGGAGTGCGCCACGACGGGCCACTATCATGTCATGTTCAATTATCATTTCCAAACATATTAAGTGAATTCGTGATTATCAAGTTCATGACAAAAGGCGTAAGGATATAAAATGGGCATAAAATATCTAATAAAATCAATACACAGGGCTATAGGAGAGCCATGCGGCTAAGGCATATGCGGCCAGGAATGATCTCATGCGGCTGGAAGAACAGCCCATGTGGCTGAATACGGTCAGGCGCATGCGGCTAAAAGGGAGAGGCTTATGCGGTCAAAGGGGTATCAGTCATATGCGGCTCGGAGATCCAGTCAGTCATGCGACTGAGAAAGGCAAGACATATGCGGTCAGGAGGATAGGGAACTCATATGGCTGGCGGGGGATGGGTCTTATGCGGCTGGCTGACCAATCAGGTACATGCAGCCGGGGAGGAGCAACCCATGCGGCTGCGGAAAGCAATGATTATGCGGTCAAGGGAAGCAAACCCATGCGGCTGGGAGACTGCGGTCTATGCGGCTCACGAGTGTTGAGTTCATGCGGCTCAGGGTTGCTGGAAATCCATGCGGCCAGGAAGGACTGGGCCTCAGTCATGCGGTTAAGTAAGAGGGACTTCATGCGGCTAGAAGGAATACTTGCCGTATGAACTTGTCATACGGTCAAGACAAGGCAATAGTCCATGCGGTTGGAACTGACTTGCCGCATGAATGTTCATGCGGTCAAGTGCTACCATGCGGCTCGAGACTGTGCTTCTTCTCAAAATTTCTGAGAAAAGTACACCATACCATGGCTTCCAAGTTGCATAACTCTCTCATCCGGAGCCCAAATCCGAACTTCCATAGGTCAAAATGGGATAGAACGAAAATACTCTACAACATAGAACCATCAAAACTTGAAAATAACAAGATTAAGTAGATCAAAACCCAAGAAATCCAAAAATAATGTAAATATAGATCTACAAGAATCTAGCCATGGAAAGTGAAAATGCCAAGTTCTAAAGTAAGTTAGAATACTGTAAGAAGAGAATGAAGCAATAGATTGGAGTTCCTCCATGAAGCAAGTTGCACTTGCCTAGACCTCTCTCTTCCTTTCTCTGGTAGGTAAGGAATTAATGGTGGGGAAGAAAAAGATATTAATGAAGAGAGAGAAGAGAAAGGGTTAATAAATACTAATGGTGGTAGGTAGGGGGTTCACCCTTGGTTCATAAGAACCCAAGGCAACCGAGCCAAGCCGAACCAACCCAAGGAATAAACCAAGCCATGAAGAAAAGCCAAGCAAAAAATTGCAATTCAAGATAAAAATACGTACACGTATTCCAAATACGTAATACGAACCCAGGCATTACATGTCATGTTTTGCTATCCACGGAAATTAGGTTTTTTTGAGTTTTGTAACTCGAATCACCACCAACCTAGTATAAACTAAAACAGTCTAATTGGTAGGACAAGAAGAGGGTTATGTATGATCATACCAGAGTTTGTAGCTCGAAGTTTAGTCTAGAAATGCGGAAGAAAAAGAGGCGCGAAGTGGCATTGCCGCTGTCGCCACTACTGCTGTTACCACCGCTTTGGCTGTTGCTGTTCCCCGCACGGACTGCTCCGACGTGCCTGCGGTAGCACGTGGCCACGTTGAGGTTGGGGGAGAGTCGCCAGAGATCGGGGGCCATGGGTTGAGTTAGGTTTAGGGTTTTTCTCATTTCTTCTCCTCCGATATATATACATATGTATATATGCTGCACGCGCCTGAACCGAGAGGGGGTGGAGGCCGGGCTTAAGGCTGGGGTTGGGTTGTGTGGTCCAGTATGTGTTTTGTTTGGTTTTTACTTATTTCTTTCTTTTTCCTTTGAATAAAAGTATCCCAATATGTATATTATATATATTTATGCATACATACATACATACATACATACATACACATACAACATACATACATACATACATACATACATACATACATACATGCATAAATACATACATTATACATACATACATGCAAACATACATACATACTACATGCATACGTATATATATATATATATATATTATATATATATATATAGTCCACACATACCCAATATTCAAATAACATTTTTAAGATATTCATTTATTATATTTGCAAATAGAATATTAATAATGTCTTTCACATATTTATTGTATACATATGTCTATTGCATATATAGATTATTATATATATATAATATATAATATAATAATATAAATATTATATATATATATATATATAGATATATATTTTATATATATATATATATATTTTTTATATTATATTATATATATATATTATATATATATTATATATATATATATAATTATTATATATTTATTTATATATATATATATAATATATATAATATATATATAATATATATATATATATATATATAATATAATATAATATATATATAAAATATATATATATATATATATATAGATATATATATTATATATATATATATATAGATAATTCTATATTTGTATATAAGTATTTAGTTAAAGCTTTATATTATACTCGTATTTAACCTATTGATTTCAAATCCTAAAAGGCATTGTTTATCATATAAAATATGATTATCAATTTTGATAAAAACGTATATATTATATATAACTATTCATGAACTATTACTACTCGACCAGTAAAATAAAACACCAATATATATACATACAATATACATCTACAGGGTCGTCTTTGGGCTCACTGCATGCCTACACGGGTTTGGATTTAGTTCGGGTCCAGTTTGGACTAAGTTGGCACAACCGATCTCCTAAAAATCAAGATCTTGATTAATATATAATTAATTTGTCTATAGGGGTTAAGTTGCAACTTGGCTCGGTTTTCTAGTTAGATCACTCCTATGGCTCGGGCTTCCCTACCATGGCTAAAATACTAGCCAAGGCACACCACTGCACTATCTGTGCTATGATTTCTAAGTCACCTTGTACTCCAATTCCTAACCATGACTAAATTCATCTACCGTAATAATTAACTAATTAATTATTTAAATCAAATAAATAATAAAAAATATTTTAAAATTTTTGGGAAGAGGAGTTATAAATCTACCCACCTAAAAATAATTTCATCCTCGAAATTCTAATTCATAACTATTCCTTAAAATTCAAAAAGAAAGTCTACTTTTACCTTAGCCTCCTCAAATTTTAATTCCTCAAAAATAGTTTATATCCTTATCCTAGCCATTTTGTAACAACGAAATCTCGAGGACTTCTACCCACCTTTGGTCACACAACTCCCTCAAAGTTATGTCACTAAAACTTTATAACCTTCCATCTAGTTTCTAGAATCATTATCCATAGATATCTAAGACATATGGCATCTATAATCCCCCCTCCCATATCTATCAAACAACCAAAAATTAAATAATCAAGCATATCTATAACTTAAGAATTTCTGATAAATTCAAGACAACACGATCGTTCGTCATCCCAAATAGGAAGAGACGAAAATCAATGGTTCAGAAGGCAAGAAAGAATAATCGAGAACAAATATGAAATTTCAAGGACGTAGAGAAATTTTTAGGAGAATTTTTAAGGCAATGTGGATTAAGATTTCTAAGGTTTAGTCATAGTCGCAGGCTCGTATCAGTACAGTTATGTAACCGATATGCCACTACACACGAATAAGGCCTACAATAGCAGTTTTTCTATAGCGTTCAAATATCTCCACTATAGAATGTTATAAACAATAGCGTTCATTCTGCAGTATAATAAAAATATCTACCTATAACATTTCCTGAATGCTGTAAAATCTATAACATTCATCTATTGCCTTGTTTGTATGTCCAATACAACAAATTAGGTCAATAACAACACTTTTTTACGACACTTTCTAACTTTCTAAATAAGTGTCATTAAATTTTTTAGTGATGACACTTTACTAAAATGTACCATCGTAATTAAGTAGTTATCATAATATACGACACTTTTTAAAAGTGTCATAAACATAAACAAAACACTTTTTAGGCTACTTTAAAATGTTGTAAACAGTTATATACCAGATGTAAACACTTCAAAAAATGTCGTAAACAATTATATAGAAAATACAACATATTTAAAGTGTTACTAAAATTTTATTTTCCACAAAAATATTTCAGCTTACCGCGTGTGCCAAAAAATTGGTGCCCAATAGCAGTCGAAACCTAGCTTTTTTCCCTCACACCGTCCTTGAAAATTTTCGAGGTCTCCCTCTCTTCTTTATTTCTTTTTTTTCTCTCCCATTTTTGGTTGCTCTTTCTCCTCTTTTTGATCCACATCAAGATACAAGTGAGCTCCCTTTCTTCCTTCCCTAGCCCCGTCGACCTCCGGTCATGCTCGCTCGCCCTCCGGCGAAGCATGCCGTCAGCCACCTTCGTATACTAGCGCATCTCCTTGGAGCCGACTGCATTCGCACGATCATTTGTGATCGCAAGGCCTCCGCCCTCGACATCCCACCTCTCCAACGAGTTCTTGTTGCGACTCGACTTGCCGACGCTATCGGCCGATCCGATCCGTTCGGCCAGAGCCAACTACAGCACGCTGGAAAACCAAATCTGTCGGGATCAAGCAATCCTAACCAACCGCTGCTCCGCGAGCAATTTTTTAGCAACCCCATGTCATTCCAGAGAGTCTCCAAGGTTTCATCACAATTTGGGATGGTTGGGACATTTTCGGTACCGCCGTCAATGCCGTTACCGAGGTCGTAGGGAGCTCTAATCCATGGCTTCTTTCTCCAGTGGTGAGCGTCGAGCCGATCGCCTCTTTCTCTGGCGATGGTGACCATTTTCGACTGAGGTAAGCTTTTCGATCCCTAGGCTTTGTCACTCTTGGTTACAGCTAATCGTCAATCGGAATTGCCATCGTCTCTATCCTTCAGTGCATGCCAGGGATGACCGATCTACCTCTTACGATATTTTATTCTGACCAAATCTTCTTTTCTGCCTACATAGTTGGTTTACACTACTACTGCGGTGGCCGAAGGGCCTCTGCGTGGCCTCCCCGTGCTGTTATACCATCCACTGCCACATACCCAACAGGACCTTGTGCTACTGCATATTTACCCCCCTCAGATATGCAATTGTCTCTACTTCCACCTTAGTTGAGTTCAGTTCAATTCAGTTGGGTTGGGTTGGATTCTTGTTTTTATCAATTAACATATTGTTTAGTGATATTGCTATGTGGACGAACACATTGTCGTTATTGGTAGCATCCATCAAGTAGTAGTTATTTGATTGTGGATATTTCTTGATTTTGAGGACAGAGACCAAGAAATGCTAATATGGGTGAGTGTTGGCTAGGGGCATTAAAGCATCTTTTATTATGTGTTTTGGGTTTGTTTTGTTTGTGTTAGAAGTCTTTGAAACTGCACAGTATTGATGAAATTTTAATACAGTCCAATAGGTAAATACTGCAATTTGTGAGATGAGAGTTGGATTTGCATAACATGCAAAATGGCATATGTATAAGCAACAATACAATTATCGGTTATACAACATATACAACAAATACCAAAGATACTAAGTTGTTGTTGGGATGGTGGAGCTAAAGAACATTAGAATTGAAATATAAATTTGTTTTCAATATTTGGCAGACTCCCCAAAGGCTTCCATGTGTGACAGCCTCATCAGGTTGAGGACGTCTTCAAAGCTATATAGTTCATAAACATTTTAAATCTACAAGGTTTAATCTGGAGAGCTTTGGTACCATGTTGATTCTCGTCTTTCCTCAAGGATTCTAGTCTTTGTTCCTATGACACTTGGAAATTGAATCTTCCTTTTTTTTGTTTACTATTCCTAATTAATTTGGCATATGGCTGTAGCCTAGAGAGACTCCAACTAGATGGAAGAAAGCATGGAATCCTTAGAAAATCTCTGAATATTGAAACGATTAAAATATGTGAAACTTTGGAATGATTATTGAAACCAATTTCATTTTCATATCGACTCACTTCACAATATTATTCCTCCAATTATCTGGTTGTAATTACATGTTTCATTCTATGGCCTATGTTGGCAAGTACTTCTTTCAGCTAACTCATACATATCTACAGGTTACACCGAATGGCGAACACTGTTGCTGGTATTTTGCTGGAGGCACTAGTGTCACATACAGGTATTAGTTTTGCCCAAGTTTTAATGATAAGCTAATAATACTCTCTAGTTGTACACTTCTTGCAAATATATAACCTAATATAGACCTTTATGGCAGAGGTATAGAATTTTGGTATTTAACTCCTTGTACATACAAAATATTGATCCCTACACTCCAAATCATTCTTAACCAATATGTCATGCCACGAATTCCATGTGCACATTATTCTTATACCCTTTCTTCTCTCGATACTGAGGTAGTTGGTAGTTCTTTTCGTTCAGATTCTGTTACTCGGTATGTAGTAAGAAGAAATTCTTCAACAACTAATTTGATGAACACGTGTGTGGCTTCCTTTCAATCAAGAAATGTTTAAGCTCACATCAGTTTTATCATGTATTTGATTTTCAAGATAATGGCTTAGTGCCCATACCCAAAGAGCAACATAAAGCTAATATTTAGAAAGGACTTGTTTGGTCTTTACCATACAGATCATTAACTGGCATCCTATATAAACATAACTATGATGCTAAATATAGCCAACAAGCAGAACTATAGAAGTATGATATATTAAAGAAAGCAAACATCTTTAAATAAAAAGCATCTTTGAATTAGATGTTCAAAATAAGCCAGGAGAAGCAATAAACAGGTACCTGCTAAAGATCCCACACCATTAGCCTTCTACCAAGACAACAAGATGCTAGTATGGTCTCATTCTTCGGACTCCAGCCAACTTGGAAAATCTCCTCCCTTTTTTGCATAATAATATACAATATATAAGCATCTGTCCTATTATCTAATTTATACCCAGTAGTAGAAAAAAACAACTTAAATCAACTTATAACATATAGCATGTCCAGAATGCTTACTTGTGACTATCAAAAGTATACATAGCACTATTTAAAATTATCGCTCCTGCACTTTCAGCAGAATACTCATTGTCTAGAACGAGATTGATGTATCCTTTATTTGCCAAGGCAACTTATAAAAGTGGCTTAGGCGGCATCTAGGTGGTCTGCTTGGGTCTAATCTGCTTGATTATGTGAATCTAACCACCAGGGTAGAAGAGAACGAAGAAGAGGTCATAGGGAGGGCACGCCCCCTCTTTTTTTTTCCACTTCCATAGGCATTACATCCCTCTTTACTTGTTTCTCTAGCTATATTGCTGCTTACTTTACTGTCGGCTATGTCACACACAAGGCTAACCACAAATACAAGATAATTGAATACCTGAATCTTTGAGGAATATGTATTCAATTTATATGAACTTAAATGCCTACAACAAAATCGAATAAGCAATCAGTTTGAATAAGCATGGTGGGAACCATGCCGAACCAGTCTAAGTAAGTATGTGAAAGGTTTTTCTAATTGCTTCGAACGGTAGTAGTTGAGGCTTTCTCAGCGATTGTGGGATATTAGCCATTCCATCCTGACATGAAAAAAAATAGAATAGGTGGTTTATATATTTGGTTATTTGGGTTAGTGAATTGGATTTTTTTATTTTGTTTTTTGTTTTTGTTTTGTTTTTGTTTTTGTCCCTTAATGAAGATGGGGCTTTATGTATATACATTTTCATAATAATGAAAAAATATTGTGAAGATTGATGCTTTTTAAGGCAAGAATGACACCCTAACAAGTCCAAGTTAGTTTTATGGGCCAAGCAAGCACCTACGAAACATAATATTTTAGTTCTCGATGGTATGTTTACAGTAATTGTAATAGTTCGTAATTGTACCCTTCTTGCATGTTTTATTCCATTATTCTGTTCACTGAAAGCAAGAGATAACATTTAATTCCTTATCCATGTTCCTAAACTTGTTACAGTTTTAAAGTTCCTTCTAACGGCGTCCTTTCTACGGTTTGGTGGTGCCCTCCTCTTCCGGATTAAAGAATGTCACCGGGAATGTGATCGAAGAATGGTATGGTACTCCATTCCTTACATTATTTGTGACTTTGCTTCTTGTTATTATGATAAAAATCTCTTCTGATTGTAGTTTGTTTCGTTTGCAAAACGTTGCAGTATATGCAGCTCTGGAACTCGTGTCACGACCCGCACCCTAGAGTTAGGGCACGAGAACGTAACAACGCCCAGCCTACGCCGCAGTGTCGCGGCGGTTAGAACATTTCCTAGGTCTCAATGCATCTAACAGTATAAGACTAAACAGTTTATACTCCCTGAATGGGGGTAACATAGCAGAATGTAAACTCAATCACATCTATAGGTAGAGCATAAAGGAAGATAGATAACATGAAATCGAAAAGAGATACAACAGATAGAAGTCTAAGTGTCTAAGATACAAACTCAGAATACATCTCAAAACTCAATATAGTAATCATAAATACAACTCAAGATGACTAAAAATAAACTATAAGCAAAACTCTAGCTATCTATGTAACCTCTACTGTCTCTCTCTAGGCTAGCAGGCAACCTCCAGGCTATCTGTAAAATTATCAACGGGTCCAGTCAGGACTGGAGCGAGCACAATACATCTCAATAGATCATAGCAGGTTAGAAAATATAATCATGCAGTAAAGTAAGATACAGGATCTGAAGGAAATACAGTAGTAAACAGAGAAAGAGAACTGTAATAGAAATATCTACTATAAGTAGAGAGCTAACAGTGGCTAGTGAGTCAGAGTACAATATAAACATGTGAATGGCATAGAGATTCTGGAAACTATACTATGGAGTGATTCTGGGAACTGCACTACTTGGATTTATTACATGTTTACTTCTACTCCCCGTACCCCCAATCAATACACAAGGATCCAACCAGGTTGTTATGATTCCATACAAAGGCCCACAAGGGGTGATACATGGATAGCCCATAAATGGGTGATTCTGGGAATGCCCACAATGGGGTGATTCTGGGAATGCCCATAAATAGGTGATTCTGGGAAACTCTGTGATCATGAGAGTATATGTCACAAGTGATCGAAGAATCGTAAAGCATAGTGATACACCATGTAAGTGAAACACACAGAACATATAGTATACGATGCTCCCTGAGGGGATAACATCTCAAGAAAGGATCCATATAGTACTAATCCGGTTACCAACGTAACAGCATCAAGTATAGTAATCTAAAGCAGGAAAATAATTCTAACAGGATATGAAATGATCAGAGAATGTACTCGCCTGATATCTGAATGTCCAAGGTAAAGATACTGTCCGAGGAGAGGTGTCTGGCTCCTAATTAGAACAGCATAATCACAACATGTCCAGAAGGATAATATAAAGCACTACAATACATTCTACAAGAATCTAGGTCAAACTAGGCCAAAGTCAACCCTTGGTCAACTCTGGTCAACTGCACTAGTCAAACTAGGTCATGTCCTAACCCAGCAGTCTTACTAGGCCTAACCAAGACTATCCTAGCAAGCACACATCAATACAAGGCTATACAAGCCAACATACACCCAACTCTATATAGCATGTAATTTTTTAATACTCAAATAGGCAAGAATTCACATTGGATATACACTAGGTAATCTATACTTTAAGCTATATAGTCTACACATATACACATGCATATATTGGTATTCAACATTAGGTCTATAATCATGGCATTTCAAATGGTTATAAACTTATATATGCAACACAATATGCTAACATATATAATATACATACATAGCTAAGTTAACTATATTCATAAATACTTATTTAAGAGGCTATGTATGTGTATGTGAACATGGCAAAGGGGCAAGTGAGGGTTAAATGGGCATACATAGTGTAGCATATCAAAGAGTGTCAAAGTGTAAGTGAACAAAGTGTCAAGTGTATAGTGTCAACATAGTGTAAGGGGTACATGAGGTAATACAGGATTTGTGTTAACATAGAACATTACATCTCATTAACTTGTATATTGCATACATTACATCTATTATATTACATTCATGCTTGCATTCATTCATCATTCATTATTCTCTTGCACTACTTATGCACCATACATTACGTACTATGGAACCTACATATTCATTACAAGCCATACTTATACATGCTTACATTAGAAGGATACTTACACCTCATACATCATTTATTTAACCATTTACTCATGCTTGCATTCTCTATTTAATTACATACATTAACAAGGGTTAAAATCAAATAGAACATTATATTACACACAAGGGTGCACAAAATGCATATGCCGAATAGTAACTCCTACTAATAATCAATACTGTACCATCTCCATGAATTAAAATCTAGGATTAAAGTATGTTATAGATCTATGTGTTAGCTTTTCGAAACTTCAAACGGATCGCGTTTTCATTTTCGGAAACTCCCGAAATCGCGAAAACACCGAGAAACGCGTTTATCTTTCGACAGCTGACACTCAATAATTCTCCAGAAATTTACAGAAAGAATTAGGCCTATTAATACATGTTTTTGGAAAGCTAACTCAATACGCTTCTTTTAAAAAAAAACGGGAGATTAAACCGAGCTTTGAGCTAGAAGTTATGACATTTCTAAGTTAGGGCTGAAATTAAAAACGTGAATAAAAATCATGACGGATTTAGATAGTTTGAGCCAAAAGAATACATAATATATATCCTAATTATCCACAACAATAATGACAATAATAATATGAGGAACCACACTCACAAACTTGATTATATAATCATCATGAACCATTTATCATTATAAATATAGATACACTCTCATTACAATATATATATATATATATATATATATATATATATATATATATATATATAGATATATATATATATGTATATATATATATATATATATATATATCTATATATATATTTTTATTTTATATATATATATATATATATATATATATATATATATATATATATATATATATACATATATATATATTACATATATTATATATACCTAATATATATATATATATATAATATTATTATAATAAAAAAAAAAAAAATATTATATTATAGATATATATATATATATATATATATATATATATAACATGAACACATCTATCTATAGAGATACAGAATGAAATGTAAAGTACTCAAAAGAACACTCTACATATTCAAATAGAGATTTAATATGAATTAATTCATTTAATCAATATTTTAAATATAAAGTGTGTCCAAGTTTGGGGGTTTTTCCTATGAACACAAGACACAACAATAATACAATAGAAATCCTAAAGGACACATAATGGACACAAGAGGACACAAAATAGGGACACAACAATGGGGGTCATTCTATGGTTAAAACTTTTCTAAATACAAATGGAGAAATAAAAAGAAGGAAAATACCTAAAGGAGAGAAAATCCAAGGAAAAGGCTTCTCCTTGGGAGAGCTTGAGAGCACTTGGGGAAGACTTCTCAAAGAAAGGAATGAGATGGTCCATTAGGGCCGGCCACAATGGTTATCCCCCCATTGAATATTACAAGTTTGCCCCCCTAGTTACAAGTGTTTAAAACAATTTTGGTTAGGATTTGGGGGTAAAAGGGTCAAAATAAAACCTAAATGGTAACCTAATAATTAGGATTATGACTAATCTTTCTAACATGACTAATTAAATGTGGGCCTGGCTAACTAATGCATGGGTCCAACTAAGTCTAAGTTACCGGGTCCCCGTTACAAGTCGGATTGAGATGAAATTCGGATCCGACTCAAATAATCCCAAAACAATTATCTAAATAAAAATACTATCAAAATAATTCATCAAGGGTCAAATGCAAAATATCCTTAGGCCAGTAACATAAAATATCATCACATGGTTAGGCTCTAGGTCAAACAGTCTCTAGGGTTTCACTAGCAAAACGTCAAACCACAAGTCATTGATTTAAATAATTTTAAAATGATTTAAAATTACCAAAAATCATATCATGAATTAAATATCATTATTAAAATAATTATAAACACAAAATTCAAAATTACCTCATTTGGAAAACTGGGTGCTACAACTCTATCCACCTTAGAAAATTCGTCCTCGAAATTTAAGATCGATAGTACTCCTTCTAGAGCCTCTAACCTACCCAATATCTAAGGTAACACTTCCTAACACTGGAATAATAAACGGACATCTAAATAGTGTCAATTTAGGAATACCTCCAACACTGCTCTGCTGTACGGCGGTAATGGAACTTCAATAAAATATGAACTGGAACCTATATCCAAGGGACTGGACCTATTTTAAAGTGGTCTTAACTAAGGATGAAAAGGAACTGATCATGGCTATAGTATGCAAACTATTATCTTCCTATAACCTTATTAATACATTCTATTACCATAGGAACGATGCATTACTAAGACATATAGGCCCCCTCTCATAACACATTTATATCACCAAAAGGCTAGTAAATCCTATCAAGGCTGATACTATAATCTCTCATAAATCTCATAAGCTACATGTTATAGACAGACCCCACATCAAGGACTAACCTATATATATCTACAACGATACTAATGGGGGACGTCCCTATTTCCCAACAATCAAGATCTAAATTTTTTACTAAATCATGCAATTTGAAGGATAGTATACAAGGTCAGGGCATACCATAGCAGTTGGAGTCTCACCTACGTACACTAATCATTCTAGGTCAAAACAATGCTATGTTCAACACACAAACAATCTAGGGTGTCCTATTGGGAAGGTAAGGGAACAACATCATCAAGGTTGTAGGGCTTTCTACCATCCTATATAAAATAGGTCATTAACAAGCAACTAAGAAATTATAAA
>JANAVB010002398.1:3976112-3998612 GCA_029216955.1 Iris pallida
TAAGAAGCAATTGCGGAAAGGAAATCGAATAGAACGGAACCTGCAACAAGATCTCCAATGGCCGTGCATCCTCGAATGTCCTGGCGAAAGCTCGCCCCAGCTAGCCTCCCATGGCCTGCTGCTGATGCTGTATGTACCTCTGCTGCTGAGTTGGTAAGGGTAATCCCTTCTGCTGGCCCACCGGAGCCCTAGCTTCTGCTCCCTGAACTGTCTGTCCAAATGACTCAGGACACTCTCTCAGTCGATGATCGGATCCTCCACAAAGTAAATATCTGCCCAGCCTCTTCCGGTATTCGCCCCAATCGTGTTCTGGTTTCTTGCAGAAAGGGCAAATGATAACAAGCTGTTGTTCCGGGGCCTCCTGCTGCCTATGTTGCTGCTGCACATGCTGAAGGGTACACGGTCCTGAAATTGCTATTGCTGAGAGTAGACCCTCGGCTGCTGATACTGTTGCTGAATCTGTAGGTGGGGCATCTGTTGGAATACTGCTGCTGAATCTGTAAGCGGGGCATCTTGGCCGGGCCCGCACTGTCACTAGCTCCCTGAGTGTCTCGCGTCCTCTTCTCCTTTAGCCCAAGATCGTCCTCTGCTGCCATGGCTCCTACCAGAATCTGCTCGAAAGTGCCATCACGGCTGCTCTTAGTATACGACTTGACCTCCCTGATCAAGCCCCTGCGAAACCTTCTCGCCTTCCCGGCCTCAGTAAGATCCTCAACGAATCTGCTCAGACGACAGAACTCCTCGGCGTATTCCTCAACGGTCTGGTTCCCTTGAACCAAACTCTCGAACTGCGCCTCCAAGGCACGATGCTGTATCAGGAAAGAATTTCTTCTTGAACAGTTTCTTGAAGGTTACCCAAGAATGACTAGCTGTACCAACCCTCGGGTCCATCTGGTACCAAGTACGGGCCAAGTCCTGCATCTGACTGGCTGCTGCCTGCGATCTGTAATCCAGATGGTATCTGTGCCAATCAGAATATCTCTTCAATGTGCTCTATCCAATCGTCAGCGTATATGATGCCCTCTGTACCCTTGAAGTCCTGGGGTCCCATCTTCTTAAAGGATTGGATGTCTAGAGTCTTTGGCTGATAGTGCTGCATCTGTCCTCCCAGTGGCTGGGTAGCCACCAGCTCTACTGTCGTCCTGACCAACTGGTGAGTATCTTGTATGCTCTGTCGGAAATCAGCAGACTGGCTCTTCTGTATCTGCTGTTGAGTCTCCATGAATCGCTGGAAGAGGATAAACATCTGAGCCGCATCCACTGTCCCTGAAGGCAACTGCTATTGATACATATCCGGAATGACGGGGGAAGACCTCCGGACAGGTGGAGGTGCACTCCCAAAGCTGCAGACGCTCCTATATGAGCAAAAACAGGAGGTACTGTGGTCCCAGCATCCACAATCGGGCGAGGGGTGGTAGACCTCTCACCAGCGTCTGCTTGGCCAGAGCGATGCGATCGTGTCTCAATCACCATCCTGAAGACAGATCAAACAAGGAATCAATATGGAGATAGAAACGATAATTCAAGGGAGGACAGTTATTTCAAGGAAGTAATCTTCAATAGGAATTTAGATGGCAGGAATTCAGTTAAGAGTTTTTTCTAACGTGATTGAGTATCTCAAAATAATCCTAATCCTACTGCAGGCTGTGGTGATACTCTAGTTCGAATATCACTACACAAACTCGACATGCATGGGCTACCAATAAAAATATGTCATGACCCGCACCCACTGTGAGGGTACGAGTACGTAACAGCGCCCAGCCTATGCCGCGGTGTCGGCGGTAGAACGCTGTTCTAGGTTATGAACTATAACTAACACAATATAAAATACTATCCAACTGGAGGCCAAGTCACAGAAGGTACAACTCAATCACAATCTAGAGGTAGAATATAGCACGATGGAATAGATAAGGAAATCCTCAACTGAGGTACAACAAGTGAAATAACATACGTCTCAACATCTCCAACTCTGAAATCAAAGATAACAACTAACATGAAAAGAAAGAACAGTCTAGACTATCTATACTATGCATGGGTATCATCCTCAGCAGCTTCCTGAACCTCCCCAGGGGTCCAGGTCACGAGTGTCATCTAGACAAGCTCCATAGTAAGGGGTGCAGGGTTCCTCATCATCCTCTGTAAAAATTTAACAGGTCCAGTTCGGACGGGAGCGAGCACAATACATCTCACGCAGATCATAATGGTTAGAAAATATAAACATGCAAGAGAGTACGATACATGAAACAGAAAGAATGTACATGATGTAAAAGAGAACTGTAATAGAAATATCTACTATAAGTAGAGAACTATCAATGACTAGTGATGTACAGTACAGAGTCGACATGTGAACGGCTGGAATTGTACATGAATATACTAAAGAGACGCACATGGTTATACTACTATGGAATTGTTCACATGACTATTTATACTCTCCCATACCCCAATCAATACACAAGGATCCAGACAAGTTATGTTACGTACATAATTTTCACATAAAAGCCCATAGATGGGTGTACATGAAGTATACATGAGGGCTCAGAACTGAGTGCACATGAATTCCACATGAAGGCCCATGAAGGGGTACATATGAAGTATAGGTTATACATGAGATACATGAGAAATGATCGAACATGAAATCACATGAGAGTACATGAGCATGCATGAACGAGCATGAAGCACATGAGAAACATGAATAACATGAGAGCGAGGAATACATGATGTACATGAAACACATGACATGAAGTATCCGATGCTCCCGAGGGAGATAACATCTCATGTAGGGATCCATATAGTACCAATCCGTGATAATATCGTGGCAGCATCAAATAAGGTAATCTAGAGCAGGAATATAATCCTAAGCAAGTTATGAAATGATCAGATGTACTCACCTGGTATCTAAATATCTGTGAGAATATACTGCCTGAGATGAGGTATCTGACTCCTATTTAGAGCAACACAAGTCAAGACATATACAGGGGATGATAAATTTAATATAGAATGCATCTGCATGCTGTCTAGGTCAAACTATACTAAAGTCAACACTTGGTCAACTCTAGTCAACTACACTAGTCAAACTAGGTCAACTTAACCCAAGCAAGTCTCACTAAGCCTAACCAGCCTATTCTAACAAGCACACATCATCACAAGGCCAAACAAGCCAACCAAAAGCTATCCATATTAGACAACATTCAATATAGCTATTTAAGCTATCAATCATGAAATTCATGTGTGTGGTGTGTGTATATATAATATATATATATATATATATATATATATATATATATATATATATATATATATATAATATATATATATATTTTACATATAATATATGTAAATATATATATATATAATATATATATTAATTATAATATATATATATATATAATATATAATATATATATTATATATATATATACTATATATATATATATATTTTTACATATATATTATTATTATATATATATATATTATATATATATATATATAATTATATATATATATCTATAATATATATATACATTATATTATACATATATATAGATATATATATATTATATATATATATATATATATCTATATATATATATATATATATATTATATATATTATATATATATGTACATTATATTACAATGCATAGAAAGCTAAATTATAATAGGCATGCATTCATGTAAGGCTATAAGGGTTTTAGTGTGTGTGGGTGTCATTGGTGTGAGAGAGTGTGGCAATGTGAGGGGTTTACAGTGTTTCAGGATTTCAGAAATTGGAGTGTGTGTGGTCTCTGAGTGTCAAGCAAGGGGGAGTGAGAGTATGTGTGTACATGGCTACAATCATAGTTTCTCAGGTTTCCAGATATCTCAACTATGTGTCAATTCTCAGCTTGACATAGCACACTTAACAGTTTGTCAAATTCAATGCAACTCGAAACTAAATACTTAGCTAATCATGAAACCTAACTTGCAAGCTTAACTCAGTTCACAGATTTGAACAACAAGGGAAAAATTCTCAGGATTAATAGTGTGTGAGTGTGTGAGAGTAGGAGTGTCTTCAATGTGTGCAATGTGTGTGTCAAACTCAGTGTGTCAGAAAATAGGAAAACAGTGTGAACAAATATAGAAAAACAGTGTGTAGACAACAATAGGGGTGCATCTCAGTTCATGTGTGTGTGTGTGTGCCCTCATACAGTGGGTCTCAGTTATTTGCAAATGTGTGTTCAATCACAGGTTTTCAGTATTCACAAATCAATATATAATGGATATTATGTACTCAAATTTATCAGTTCATGGTTCACAGGTTAATGATACACATAACAGTTTAAATCTCTCAGGTTTGAGTCCCAAAACAATTTCAAAAAATCCAATTCTCATGCAAACATGCAACCCTATATGTAGTTAAAACTCAATATACACATTAATGCACAAAACAGTTTTGAATCCCAGGTTTCAGATTTGAATGTGGTGACATCTCAGTGATTCTCAGTTTTTTGCAAAAACCAACTCACAGTTCCTTCTCAGGTTTATCATTTAAGGGTTCTCAGGTTTTACATATGTTGGGAAATCTCGGTTTTAAGGTGCAATGTGCTGTGTGTAAACATGTGTGTGTATAGAACATTAATCTCATATTTTCAGTGTTCTCAGATTAGACAGCCATATATCTAGGTATCAAATGAGTTTGAAAAACCATATTTACAACCATTCATAACATCCCATTGATTCCCTCATGCAAACATTAATCTCAGTCATACATACATACACACAGACATGTGTACCTATATAAATACATCTAATTAACATTTAATTAAACATAAAAAAAACAATAACTTAGTTTTGAAAATGTGTATCAGAACAGTAGGTAATCCGACATTCAAACCTAAATTCATTTCAAAAAACCCAAATATCCCAAATCAATTGTGCACAGCCATGTCATGCATGCATACGTGTCATAGAGAGGTGTCTCGTGTCCAAACAAGGGGACACGAGGTGTCCAAACAAAATTTGAACTAAGAACATGACACTGATCGAGAACTGTCTTGTACAGCGAGGACACGAGCTCGTAGACACGACATAGTGTCCCAGTATCCTCGTGCTTATGCATGTGTTTCCCAGGGATAAGGGTAGGTTGTGGGGTGCCTGTACAGTATCCCCTGTGTCCACGAAGAACATGAAGTGAGTATCAGTCGAGATTTTTCGACTGTACGCACGCTGTACAAAACCCGTACGTGTGTCCATGCTCCCTCGACACGACATAAATTCGTGTCAAACTCGAGGGGTGTCGTGACAGAGGGTGCCCCTACTCTTGTGTCAAGTGGCACGAGTCCACGTGTCTAAATACGTGAGAAATCAGTACGTGTCATCAGGGCACCCGTGCGCTGTATCGTACAGCGTGTCCGCAGCTTTTCGACACGGAAATGACACAAAAGTGTTCTCAGTCTTCACGAAATCTAATATACACATATAGATCTACAATTCCATGTAATTTGTTTTATAAAAATCGAAAATCAAATCCTAAATGGCATTCTATCAAACACTTACACATACACTATGACACGTGTCCGATATGGACACCAAACGGACACGAATTCTACCCAAATTCTATGGACAGCTAGGGGACACCTAGATCTAGCCTAATATGTAAAGAAATCAGAATATTAGTACAATTTGAGGAGTTTTACCTATAGATGCAAATAGCAAGAAAAAGCTTCAAATAGGGGGTGTTCTTCTTGATAGCCAAATGCTCCAAATTGACCCAAAGCTGGGATTACTCTCCACAAATAGAAAATAGGAGAGTATTAGGCTCTAATGCAATAAACTAGAGTGAAAAATGAATTAAAATGAAGAATCTATGGATTGGGGAAGAATAGCCATACCTTTCTTTTCTCTATGTGTTTATTCAATACAAAAGAGGCAAGAACTCAATGAGAAGATTATTTATAGGGAGGGGAGCTCTAGTGGCTGATCATAATGAATGGAAATTAGGGTTAGGGTTTAGTCTAGTGGGCTATGGGCCAAGTTGCACTAGTCATGAAATCAATTCACAAGTCTCAAGCCTATGAACCTATTCATTAATCCTCCTATTCAAATCTTGATTTCTAAATGACTAACTTAGGTTGACTTAAGTTAGACTAGGGTCTCACCATGCTAATCAAGTCACCATAGCTAGGGTCAACGTCTAGGTTAGTCTCTTAAGTCACAACTAGTAAAAGTCAAAATCAACAACCATCAATCCAATAATTAATCAAATAATTCTAATAAGTCGAAATGACCAAATTACCCCTAGGCTAAAAATAATAAATAAAAATCCCAATCACATGGTTAGGCTCTAGGGCAGACAGTCTCCAGGGTTTCACTAGCTGCACATCAAAATCACAAGTCATAATTTTTAAATAGTTTTAAAATGATTAAAAATCACTAAAAATTATATTATTATTTAAATATAATTAAATAATTAAAATCAAAAATATTCAAAATTACCCTCATTTAGAAAACTGGGTGTTACAGATTCTTTGTGAGGTTTATAGAACTCGTGTTATCACATAAAATAGGGATATGGTTGTAAGATAACTGATAGTCTTCCAAGGTTTTTCATCAACAAAATCCGGGCACAATAACTCCCTGCTGCTATATAGAGCCTCGGTTGTTGATAATGCAGCAGAGTTTTGCCTTTTAGAAAATATGGAGACTAAAGATTTTTATAGGAAATAACATATGCCACTGGTACTTTTACGATCTACCTTGCATACCATAGACTGGTTTTGAAGTACCTTTAAGGTATCGTAGGATAAGCTTAACGGTGCTCACATGTGATTCCTTAGGACAAGTCTGATATCTTGTACATAGACATACTGAAAATATAATATTTGGACGACTAACAGTTAAATAAAGTAAACTACCATTTATACCTCTATACTTACTGTGAGGACCCTAATTTTTGGGAATTATTTTTTCCTTTATTTTATGGTTTTATATTTATTAAATTATAATTTAGTATTAATTATGATATAGATGTATTTTTCGTAGCTTTGATTTTTGGAGCACAAGAAATGCCAATATTTTAAAATGACCTTTATGAGTTTTGAAGTAGACAAGCCCACCTTCAACTTGATATACTATGTCCCATCCAAACTTGTCCCCTAGCATTCTTTTAACTTCACACAACTTCAGGTCAAATTAGGCCATTTGGCCGTTTACCGTAATTATAGACCGATCTTCCAACTTGAGCTCAGAACTCGACATCGAACAAAAACAGTAGACCCAATATATGGTTTGACATTTTGAGCCTACGACACACATGCCAAGGGTGTGCCACTCAATCGATTTCCCATGTGCTATTTACTTACGAATGGCACATGAGACCCATTGGTTGACTTTTTGAGTTCGATTTGACTAGAAAAATATATTTGGACCCTAACCTAGTCAAACCCACTTGGTAGGGCCATGTTAGGTTGCCATAACTTAGTAGAGTTATATTGAATTTATTTTAGACCAAATAGATTTGTATACAATCATATATATATATGACTATAATTATAATAGTTTAATACTATATAAATATGACCTCAGTCATGGATAAGTTAGAGATGCATACCGACTAGAAATTATGGCACGGATAGTGTAGTCGTATGCTTTGACTAGTATATTGCCATGTTAAGGAAGTCCCAGCCATAGCAGTGTCCTAACTAGGAAAACCAGTCCAAGTTGTGAACTTGACCCCTATAAATGGTTAATTAGTATTAATTATAAAGACTTTTGACTTTTTAGGAGACCGGTTGTACCGAACTAGCCAAACTTGACCTAAACCCATGTAGACATGTAGTGTGACCAAATATGTTCATATGGATATATATTATGTAAATATAGACTGTGTTATTGATGTATGTATTGTCTATTTTTTTTTCTAAAAAAAATGTATTTGGTTTATCTATTTATAAATAGATAAACATATACAAACACACCATATAAATACATATGCATTTATGTGCGAAAATATATATGTAGTAGTATGCAAATATTTTACCTAAGAGGTGAAATGTACTAGATATTTTCTATATAAATTTTTCTTTAAATTCATTCTAGATATTTTTAGATTTTTGTTTTACATTTTGGGATATTTAGAAATTTATTTTTAATTATTTGAAATAATTAAATGATCATAAATACCAGTAGTGGTAATAATAATAATAATTTTAAAGTATGTATACATAATATAATTTGAATTATTTATAGATTTAATTTATACATGGATAGATATAGGGTCATATATAGATAGGGATAAAAGAGTAAAGAAAAAAACCCAATCATTATCTCGCGAGATAATATAACCCTTCTTTCCCGAACCCCCCTACAGTGGCTGTGAAGAACGAAAGAAAAAGGGATATTTGAATGATTTGAAAATCATTCAAATCATGAATCAAATACTACTAAATCTTTCCAACATGATCTTAATTAGCTCTCCACAAATCTTCACTAAATCCCAGTCCAAATCCAACTCCGATTATCTACGAAATCGGATTAAAAACTCAAACCCGTATATATATATATATTTCGAAAACTTCTCGAAAACCCATTAATCTTCTTCGACAATGCCACAAAGACATCCCTGGCATGCTTACGACCCCACATAGCCGCGTGCCGCCGTACGTCACCGTCAGCGACCGGAGTTTGCCCGACAGTAGCAAAAGCAGTAGCAATAGTAACAGTATGGGAAACAGCACGGGGGCTTCTTTATCGTGAGTTTTCTTCTTGGTCGTTCAATAAAATTTCTATCTGTAAATTCCTACGGGGAGCTAACATAACCACCTCGAAGTCCAATTAATTAGATTGGTTGTAAACTGTTACAATTGTCAAGAAAAAGACCTAAAGTCGATGGAAAAAAGTTCTATTCATCAACATAATAAGGCCTATCACAGTATATTGGAAGGCGACTTCTTGTCGATCCATCAATAATTTTGCAAAACTAATTGGACAACTTCATAGACAACCTATAGGTCTCCAAAACCCTTTTTATAATTTTGGTTTCATCCACTGTGCGTAGAGAAAATCGATTTACAAAATCGAAAAAAAACTAAAAAACAGTTTTTAAAAAACATAGAATTTATCGATACGGGGTCCGTCCTGACAAACCGGCGACTTGGTCGCAACCCGTAGCATCGAAAGACGCGTACGGATGTTGCGGACGTGCGGGATTCGACGAAAATCGATTTCGTTGTGTGCGCAACGAAATCGAGATGTATCGGTCGAGATATCCCGTATCGCCTCTTTGCAAACTAGCATATAACTTCGTGCACATTGTCATATTGAGACAAAACTTAGGCCAACAGGACCGTATCATTTTTTGGTCATGTACGCCATGTTTGGTCCGATTCTGAGAAGGTCGACCGGAACGCTATTTTGGCGGGCCTGCGACCCGATCCAACGGGCAAATTTATGCACTGCCCTCTAGAATCCAACTTTGGACATATAATTGGGTTCAATATCGTCAAACCAGACCAGTTGACATATAGTTTGATGACTTTAGAGACCGTAGGTGTTGGCACACTTTTCGATGCAAAGTGAGTCCAACGGCGGATATTATTTTGATCCGAAATTACCATTTTGTCCATATGACCAGAAATGGACTTTTGGGCAGGTAAACTTAGACATTTCTTTTATAAAAAATACGTTGGTGATGTCTGTTTCAGCATCCGGAGTCTTTTGCAAGAGTTGACCTTTGGTGGCTCATTGATTGATTAGATATTGTCGGTTCTACGTGCTACCACCAGGCAAGTATACCTTGCCAAACTTTACAGTATTTACAAGCTTTCTATATTTTCATTCTTTTTACTTGGTTACATATTTCTCTTGCTTCATGTCATGGTTACTTTCTAGTTTTGCGTGCATGTCGAATGTTACTCTTTTTTCATATTACTTTTTCTATCTTTCTTATCTTGTTCATGTCTAGTGATAGTATTGTTGTGCCTGTGCCATGTTCTACTGACCTATTTGACCAGTACTTGACTTGGACCTGACTATATAGACTTGACTTCTTAGTACCTTAGGCGAGAGTGTTTTATTAGCTGTGGCTATACCTCTATTATTAGTGCCTCTCCGGGCTACGGTAGAGAACCTTTTATAGGACTGTTTGTGCCTCTCTGGGCTACAATTTTATTACATGCACCTATAGCCATGATTAATGTTATATTCTCATGACATGTCACCATCTATAGAGTTCTCCTATGTGTTACTCTTTCTACACTTGTTATTTCAGTCTTTCCTTGCATGTTATTTACTGTACAGTAGGCATGTATATTATTTATCTTGCTAGTCCCTGAGGACCCGGTGATCTCTCCAGGTATTAGTGTCACAACCCGCACCCGCTTTTTGGGATGCAAGTGCGTGAGCAAGCCAGCTACGTATCAAGCGGACTCCAGCCCGACTCGAATACATATAAGCCGTCAAGAGCATGGTATCATGTCTAATATGGTAATCTAAACTATATCTCAATCCACGAGATGTATATAAATCAAGAATGAACAAGTATGGTTCATGGTCTGCAGCCCACTAACATATATGTCCGATTAGATTCCAAGAATAACATGAGTCTAATAAACTAGGTTAACAAGCAGGATATATCATAAGAGCACGAGAAGATAATAAAGCAATATCACTAGCAAAATATCTGAATCATGCAGATGTAATCGACTACCACAGCTCAGCTAACTAACTCCGTGCAATCAGCTACCTGAAGAGATCATCAGGCCCTCAGAGGACTAGCAAGATACATAAAACATGCCTACTAATCTGACAGTAAATAACATGTATGGAGGATAAGAACAGTGCAAGAAGAACATCTAAGAAACGACGAGTCATATGGAAATGTAATACTAGACTTGGCCAACAATCAATCAAAACTCCTATAGCTTGTAGTACAATGCAAGATACTCCCAATCTATAGTAGATTTTGATTGTAGTACAATCGAGAATAGCCAATTCTAGTATCGATCTCCTCTCCTAAAGGAATACAAGGTCAAGTAGACTCATATAAATCGTAGTACAATGTAAGATACTCCCATCTATAGTATGTCTCAACTATAGTAGAATGCAAGATACTCCCAATCAAGAATGGTCAAGTCAAGAACAATGTGTAGAACTGGCAACTCTATCACGAGACACGATAACACGAAGACCAATAGACAAGCAATATCGAATATCATATACGTGCACGTAAATCTAGAAATAAGTAAAACAGTCGATGACAAACCAATCACAATAAAGAAACATGTAACCATATAGAAGAAGTACAATAGAAAGAAATATATAAATACTGTATATGTTCGGCAAGGTATACTTGCCTGGTGGTAGCACGAAGAACCAACAATATACCGTCAACTGGTAAGCCATAAAGTCTAAATCTCACAACTGTCTCTGAAACTAAAATAGATGTTACCAACGTGTTCAGATTAGTCAAATTAGCTAAGATAGGCTACCCATAAGTCTAATTCTGGAGACAGGGGCAAAACGTTCATTTCGGGCCAAAACGATGTCCGCCGTTGGACCCGCTTTGCACCGAAAAGTGCGCCAGAGTCAATGGTCTCTAAAGTTCTCAAACTACATGTTTAGGATTTATTTTGATGATATGAACCCAACGGTATGTCCAATTTTGGATTTCGGTGGACCTTGCACAAAATCGTCTGTTGAGTCGAATCGTGGGGCCCGCAAAACGGCGATCCGATCAACAGTCTCAGAATAGGACCAAACTTGGCATACATGACCAAAAAATGATACGGTCCTGTTGGCGCAAGTTTCGTCTCGATTGGACGAACGTGCACAAAGTAATTGGGAAATTTACAAATAGGCCGATATGTTGAATTTTGACGGATACGCATCAAATGCGTCGCGCACACGCAACCAATTTAAATTTCGTCAAAGCCACACGTCCGCAAAGTCGATACGCACATTTCGATGCTTTCGGTTCGTGACCACGTTGCCCGGTTTGGCGGGACGCACGTCGTATCGACAATTTTTTTATTTTCTGAAAACAGTTTTAATAGGTTTTTCTTGATTTTTTCTATAATTTATTTTACTGGATACACAACTAGAATAAAACTAATAATGGAGTTTCCCTCTTGGTTATATTATCTATGACTCTGTTCAAACACAATCTAGAAACAGAGTAGGATCGGCGAGAAATTGCCTTCCAAGATTGGTGATTGAAACAGTTGGGTCATGTCACGCCCCAGAACCAGAATACTGGAGAGCGGGGGCAGACATAGCCAGCTACGTATAGGAAATGGAATCCATCTCACTATACGGTTACGGTGTCTAGATACATGAGGGTTTAACTACAAGCCAGCTCTCTTAAGGTCATGAATAAGCCTATTGTCTCAATCACAAGCAAGTAAGTAAAAGTTACGAGACGTATGATCATTAAATACATAATAAGGTATCCCAAATATTACATATTCAGCTGATCATGAAGCTAGTCGTTACAAAATGTCAGGACTAGCAAGAGTTTAGTCATACATGATCAACCCTAGGATCTGTCAATCATGTTACAGCCCGGGACGACAGTAAGTAAGTACAATCGAGCTAAAAGGTGCTCGTCGGCTAAACGCCTCAAAAGAATATTTTTACAATAAAGTGGGAGAGCCAAAAATAACCCACTCGTTGCCAGGGTTCCGTCTAGTGGCCACCATCTGGCTGGAAGGTCGGTAGATCCTCTGGAGCTGCTCCGAAATCTGGCCATATATAACCAGCTGGGTCAGACCCCAGAAAGAGCAAGTGCCACAAAGGAGGCTTCACTTAGAAACTAAAACCAGCAATCAGCACAATAAATAAGGTAAAAACTGGAAATAAAGAAATACCTCAGATGATATGCGACGAGATAACAATGGAACTATTCAGATAACCAGGTTACAAACCCGTAAACCAAACAAGTACCGGGGTTGTAACCCTTCGTCTGAATAGAACTTGGATTCTCACCATTGTCGATAAAATAAATACAGGCATTCCGGTCATGCAGTAACATGGAACAAGATCAGGGCAAGACTAGACAGGTTAGACTCCATCCATCATTTCATGGCCAAGCAAGAATTATGGCTTGATACTTTAACTAACTAGGGTTGTCACATGCCTAATTACTAACAAGATGCAGTGAGATTTTTCCACAGCCACAACCCTGCAGACCATCCAGGTTACCCGGGTTGAAAGATTAAGGTTGAATTCAGGTGGGTACATCGTCCAGGAAACGCATGTACCCTTAGGTAGCTTGAAGGGTGCAACACATGACAGTGTGCTGGAAATGTGCCCTACTCGACGACAGGCTACAGATCCTAAGGCGCACCCAGGTAACGGGATTGCCTGTAGCTGGGAAATCTCTCATGACTACTGTGTAATTCTAGTTATTAGCCTTAGTCCAATTTAGCAGGTACTCCTGACCGTGGTACTCAGGAGTCCCTGTCCTAGACATGATACAAGACAGGACTGGTTTATTGTACAAGCACAATCGTCCACGGTGTCCAGGTAATTTATACAGGTCATGTCATGTCAGGTAGCCGTCGCAACAGCTGTTCAAAATCATGTCATGTGTACTTGTCAGGAGTGCGCCACGACGGGCCACTATCATGTCATGTTCAATTATCATTTCCAAACATATTAAGTGAATTCGTGATTATCAAGTTCATGACAAAAGGCGTAAGGATATAAAATGGGCATAAAATATCTAATAAAATCAATACACAGGGCTATAGGAGAGCCATGCGGCTAAGGCATATGCGGCCAGGAATGATCTCATGCGGCTGGAAGAGAACAGCCCATGTGGCTGAATACGGTCAGGCGCATGCGGCTAAAAGGGAGAGGCTTATGCGGTCAAAGGGGTATCAGTCATATGCGGCTCGGAGATCCAGTCATCATGCGACTGAGAAAGGCAAGACATATGCGGTCAGGAGGATAGGGAACTCATATGGCTGGCGGGGGATGGGTCTTATGCGGCTGGCTGACCAATCAGGTACATGCAGCCGGGGAGGAGCAACCCATGCGGCTGCGGAAAGCAATGATTATGCGGTCAAGGGAAGCAAACCCATGCGGCTGGGAGACTGCGGTCTATGCGGCTCACGAGTGTTGAGTTCATGCGCTCAGGGTTGCTGGAATCCATGCGGCCAGGAAGGACTGGGCCTCAGTCATGCGGTTAAGTAAGAGGGACTTCATGCGGCTAAGAAGACTTGCCGTATGAACTTGTCATACGGTCAAGACAAGGCAATAGTCCATGCGGTTGGAACTGACTTGCCGCATGAATGTTCATGCGGTCAAGTGCTACCATGCGGCTCGAGACTGTGCTTCTTCTCAAATTTCTGAGAAAAAGTACACCATAAGCCATGGCTTCCAAGTTGCATAACTCTATCCCGGAGCCCAAATCCGAACTTCCATAGGTCAAAATGGGATAGAACGAATACTCTACAACATAGAACCATCAAAACTTGAAAATAACAAGATTAGTAGATCAAAACCCAAGAAATCCAAAAATAATGTAAATATAGATCTACAAGAATCTAGCCATGGAAAGTGAAAATGCCAAGTTCTAAAGTAAGTTAGAATACTGTAAGAAGAGAATGAGCAATAGATTGGAGTTCCTCCATGAAGCAAGTTGCACTTGCCTAGACCTCTCTCTTCCTTTCTCTGGTAGGTAAGGAATTAATGGTGGGGAAGAAAAAGATATTAATGAAGAGAGAGAAGGAGAAAGGGTTAATAAACTAATGGTGGTAGGTAGGGGGTTCACCCTTGGTTCATAATGAACCAAGGCAACCGAGCCAAGCCGAACCAACCCAAGGAATAAACCAAGCCATGAAGAAAAGCCAAGCAAAAAACATGCAATTCAGATAAAAATACGTACACGTATTCCAAATACGTAATACGAACCCAGGCATTACATGTCATGTTTTGCTATCCACGGAAATTAGGTTTTTTTGAGTTTTGTAACTCGAATCACCACCAACCTAGTATAAACTAAAACAGTCTAATTGGTAGGACAAGAAGAGGGTTATGTTATGATCATACCAGAGTTTGTAGCTCGAAGTTTAGTCTAGAAATGCGGAAGAAAAAGAGGCGCGAAGTGGCATTGCCGCTGTCGCCACTACTGCTGTTACCACCGCTTTGGCTGTTGCTGTTCCCCGCACGCTGCTCCGACGTGCCTGCGGTAGCACGTGGCACGTTGAGGTTGGGGGAGAGTCGCCAGAGATCGGGGGCCATGGGTTTGAGTTAGGTTTAGGGTTTTCTCATTTTCTTCTCCTCTCGATATATATACATATGTATATATGCTGCACGCGCCTGTGAACCGAGAGGGGGTGGAGGCCGGGCTTAAGGCTGGGGTTGGGTTGTGTGGTCCAGTATGTTGTTTTGTTTGGTTTTTACTTATTTCTTTCTTTTTCCTTTGAATAAAAGTATCCCAATATGTATATTATATATATTTATGCATACATACATACATACATACATACATACATACATACATACATACATACATACATACATACATACATACATACATGCATAAATACATACATATATACATACATACATGCAAACATACATACATACATACATGCATACGTATATATATATATATATATATATATATATATATATATATATAGTCCACACATACCCAATATATCAAATAACATTTTTAAGATATTCATTTATTATATTTGCAAATAGAATATTAATTAAATGTCTTTCACATATTTATTGTATACATATGTCTATTGCATATATATATATATATATATATATATATATATATATATATATATATTATATATATATATATATATATAGATATATATATTATATTATATATATATATATATATTTTTTTATATATATAATATCTATATTATATATATATTATATATATATATATTATATATTATATATTATATTATTTAATATATATAATATATATAATATATATATATATATAAAATATATATATGTATATATAATATAATAATATATAATATTATAAAATATATATATATATATATATATATATATATATATTATATAATATATATAGATATATATAATTCTATATTTATATAAGTATTTAGTTAAAGCTTTATATATACCGTATTTAACCTATTGATTTCAAATCCTAAAAGCATTGTTTATCAATAAAATATGATTATCAATTTAATGATAAAAACGTATATATTATATATAACTATTCATGAAACTATTTACTCGACCAGTAAAATAAAACACCAATATATATACATACAATATACATCTACAGGGTCGTCTTTGGGCTCACTGCATGCCTACACGGGTTTGGATTTAGTTCGGGTCCAGTTTGGACTAAGTTGGCACAACCCGATCTCCTAAAAATCAAGATCTTGATTAATATATAATTAATTTGTCTATAGGGGTTAAGTTGCAACTTGGCTCGGTTTTCTAGTTAGATCACTCCTATGGCTCGGGCTTCCCTACCATGGCTAAAATACTAGCCAAGGCACACCACTGCACTATCTGTGCTATGA
Source organism: Iris pallida (assembly GCA_029216955.1). Classification (NCBI taxonomy): domain Eukaryota; kingdom Viridiplantae; phylum Streptophyta; class Magnoliopsida; order Asparagales; family Iridaceae; genus Iris; species Iris pallida. The sequence goes on from JANAVB010002398.1 coordinate 3,992,626, forward strand.
TTTCTAAGTCACCTTGTACTCCAATTCCTAACCATGACTAAATTCATCTACCGTAATAATTAACTAATTAATTATTTAAATCAAATAAATAATAAAAAATATTTTAAAATTTTTGGGAAGAGGAGTTATAAATCTACCCACCTAAAAATAATTTCATCCTCGAAATTCTAATTCATAACTATTCCTTAAAATTCAAAAAGAAAGTCTACTTTTACCTTAGCCTCCTCAAATTTTAATTCCTCAAAAATAGTTTATATCCTTATCCTAGCCATTTTGTAACAACGAAATCTCGAGGACTTCTACCCACCTTTGGTCACACAACTCCCTCAAAGTTATGTCACTAAAACTTTATAACCTTCCATCTAGTTTCTAGAATCATTATCCATAGATATCTAAGACATATGGCATCTATAATCCCCCCTCCCATATCTATCAAACAACCAAAAATTAAATAATCAAGCAATATCTATAACTTAAGAATTTCTGATAAATTCAAGACAACACGATCGTTCGTCATCCCAAGATAGGAAGAGACGAAAATCAATGGTTCAGAAGGCAAGAAAGAATAATCGAGAACAAATATGAAATTTCAAGGACGTAGAGAAATTTTTAGGAGAATTTTTAAGGCAATGTGGATTAAGATTTCTAAGGTTTAGTCATAGTCGCAGGCTCGTATCAGTACAGTTATGTAACCGATATGATATGCTCACTACAACGAATAAGGCCTACAATAGCAGTTTTTCTATAGCGTTCAAATATCTCCACTATAGAATGTTATAAACAATAGCGTTCATTCTGCAGTATAATAAAAATATCTACCTATAACATTTCCTGAATGCTGTAAAATCTATAACATTCATCTATTGCCTTGTTTGTATGTCCAATACAACAAATTAGGTCAATAACAACACTTTTTTACGACACTTTCTAACTTTCTAAATAAGTGTCATTAAATTTTTTAGTGATGACACTTTACTAAAATGTACCATCGTAATTAAGTAGTTATCATAATATACGACACTTTTTTAAAAGTGTCATAAACATAAATTCAACAACACTTTTTAGGCTACTTTAAAATGTTGTAAACAGTTATATACCAGATGTAACACTTCAAAAAATGTCGTAAACAATTATATAGAAAATACAACATATTTAAAGTGTTATCTAAAATTTTATTTTCCACAAAAATATTTCAGCTTACCGCGTGTGCCAAAAAAATTGGTGCCCAATAGCAGTCGAAACCTAGCTTTTTTCCCTCACACCGTCCTTGAAAATTTTCGAGGTCTCCCTCTCTTCTTTATTTCTTTTTTTTCTCTCCCATTTTTGGTTGCTCTTTCTCCCTCTTTTTTGATCCACATCAAGATACAAGTGAGCTCCCTTTCTTCCTTCCCTAGCCCCGTCGACCTCCGGTCATGCTCGCTCGCCCTCCGGCGAAGCATGCCGTCAGCCACCTTCGTATACTAGCGCATCTCCTTGGAGCCGACTGCATTCGCACGATCATTTGTGATCGCAAGGCCTCCGCCCTCGACATCCCACCTCTCCAACGAGTTCTTGTTGCGACTCGACTTGCCGACGCTATCGGCCGATCCGATCCGTTCGGCCAGAGCCAACTACAGCACGCTGGAAACCAAATCTGTCGGGATCAAGCAGATCCTAACCAACCGCTGCTCCGCGAGCAATTTTTAGCAACCCCATGTCATTCCAGAGAGTCTCCAAGGTTTCATCACAATTTGGGATGGTTGGGACATTTTCGGTACCGCCGTCAATGCGTTACCGAGGTCGTAGGGAGCTCTAATCCATGGCTTCTTTCTCCAGTGGTGAGCGTCGAGCCGATCGCCTCTTTCTCTGGCGATGGTGACCATTTTCGACTGAGGTAAGCTTTTCGATCCCTAGGCTTTGTCACCTCTTGGTTACAGCTAATCGTCAATCGGAATTGCCATCGTCTCTATCCTTCAGTGCATGCCAGGGATGACCGATCTACCTCTTACGATATTTTATTCTGACCAAATCTTCTTTTCTGCCTACATAGTTGGTTTACACTTACTGCGGGTGGCCGAAGGGCCTCTGCGTGGCCTCCCCGTGCTGTTATACCATCCACTGCCACATACCCAACAGGACCTTGTGCTACTGCATATTTACCCCCCTCAGATATGCAATTGTCTCTACTTCCACCTTAGTTGAGTTCAGTTCAATTCAGTTGGGTTGGGTTGGATTCTTGTTTTTTATCAATTAACATATTTGTTTAGTGATATTGCTATGTGGACGAACACATTGTCGTTATTGGTAGCATCCATCAAGTAGTAGTTATTTGATTGTGGATATTTCTTGATTTTGAGGACAGAGACCAAGAAATGCTAATATGGGTGAGTGTTGGCTAGGGGCATTAAAGCATCTTATTATTATTGTGTTTTGGGTTTGTTTTGTTTGTGTTAGAAGTCTTTGAAACTGCACAGTATTGATGAAATTTTAATACAGTCCAATAGGTAAATACTGCAATTTGTGAGATGAGAGTTGGATTTGCATAACATGCAAAATGGCATATGTATAAGCAACAATACAATTATCGGTTATACAACATATACAACAAATACCAAAGATACTAAGTTGTTGTTGGGATGGTGGAGCTAAAGAACATTAGAATTGAAATATAAATTTGTTTTCAATATTTGGCAGGACTCCCCAAAGGCTTCCATGTGTGACAGCCTCATCAGGTTGAGGACGTCTTCAAAGCTATTATAGTTCATAAACATTTTAAATCTACAAGGTTTTAATCTGGAGAGCTTTGGTACCATGTTGATTCTCGTCTTTCCTCAAGGATTCTAGTCTTTGTTCCTATGACACTTGGAAATTGAATCTTCCTTTTTTTTGTTTACTATTCCTAATTAATTTGGCATATGGCTGTAGCCTAGAGAGACTCCAACTAGATGGAAGAAAGCATGGAATCCTTAGAAAATCTCTGAATAATTGAAACGATTAAAATATGTGAAACTTTGGAATGATTATTGAAACCAATTTCATTTTTCATATCGACTCACTTCACAATATTATTCCTCCAATTATCTGGTTGTAATTACATGTTTCATTCTATGGCCTATGTTGGCAAGTACTTCTTTCAGCTAACTCATACATATCTACAGGTTACACCGAATGGCGAACACTGTTGCTGGTATTTTGCTGGAGGCACTAGTGTCATACATACAGGTATTAGTTTTGCCCAAGTTTTAATGATAAGCTAATAATACTCTCTAGTTGTACACTTCTTGCAAAATATATAACCTAATATAGACCTTTATGGCAGAGGTATAGAATTTTGGTATTTAACTCCTTGTACATACAAAATATTGATCCCTACACTCCAAATCATTCTTAACCAATATGTCATGCCACGAATTCCATGTGCACATTATTCTTATACCCTTCTCTTCTCTCGATACTGAGGTAGTTGGTAGTTCTTTTCGTTCAGATTCTGTTACTCGGTATGTAGTAAGAAGAAATTCTTCAACAACTAATTTGATGAACACGTGTGTGGCTTCCTTTCAATCAAGAAATGTTTAAGCTCACATCAGTTTTATCATGTATTTGATTTTCAAGATAATGGCTTAGTGCCCATACCCAAAGAGCAACATAAAGCTAATATTTAGAAAGGACTTGTTTGGTCTTTACCATACACAGATCATTAACTGGCATCCTATATAAAATACATAACTATGATGCTAAATATAGCCAACAAGCAGAACTATAGAAGTATGATATATTAAAGAAAGCAAACATCTTTAAATAAAAAGCATCTTTGAATTAGATGTTCAAAATAAGCCAGGAGAAGCAATAAACAGGTACCTGCTAAAGATCCCACACCATTAGCCTTCTACCAAGACAACAAGATGCTAGTATGGTCTCATTCTTCGGACTCCAGCCAACTTGGAAAATCTCCTCCCTTTTTATTGCATAATAATATACAATATATAAGCATCTGTCCTATTATCTAATTTATACCCAGTAGTAGAAAAAAACAACTTAAATCAACTTATAACATATAGCATGTCCAGAATGCTTACTTGTGACTATCAAAAGTATACATAGCACTATTTAAAATTATCGCTCCTGCACTTTCAGCAGAATACTCATTGTCTAGTAGACGAGATTGATGTATCCTTTATTTGCCAAGGCAACTTATAAAAGTGGCTTAGGCGGCATCTAGGTGGTCTGCTTGGGTCTAATCTGCTTGATTATGTGAATCTAACCACCAGGGTAGAAGAGAACGAAGAAGAGGTCATAGGGAGGGCACGCCCCCTCTTTTTTTTTTCCACTTCCATAGGCATTACATCCCGCTCTTTACTTTGTTTCTCTAGCTATATTGCTGCTTACTTTACTGTCGGCTATGTCACACACAAGGTCTAACCACAAATACAAGATAATTGAATACCTGAATCTTTGAGGAATATGTATTCAATTTATATGAACTTAAATGCCTACAACAAAATCGAATAAGCAATCAGTTTGAATAAGCATGGTGGGAACCATGCCGAACCAGAGTCTAAGTAAGTATGTGAAAGGTTTTTCTAATTGCTTCGAACGGTAGTAGTTGAGGCTTTCTCAGCGATTGTTGGGATATTAGCCATTCCATCCTGACATGAAAAAAAATAGAATAGGTGGTTTATATATTTTGGTTATTTGGGTTAGTGAATTGGATTTTTTTTATTTTTGTTTTTGTTTTTGTTTTGTTTTTGTTTTTGTCCCTTAATGAAGATGGGGCTTTATGTATATACATTTTCATAATAATGAAAAAATATTTGTGAAGATTGATGCTTTTTAAGGCAAGAATGACACCCTAACAAGTCCAAGTTAGTTTTATGGGCCAAGCAAGCACCTACGAAACATAATATTTTAGTTCTCGATGGTATGTTTACAGTAATTGTAATAGTTCGTAATTGTACCCTTCTTGCATGTTTTATTCCATTATTCTGTTCACTGAAAGCAAGAGATAACATTTAATTCCTTATCCATGTTCCTAAACTTGTTACAGTTTTAAAGTTCCTTCTAACGGCGTCCTTTCTACGGTTTGGTGGTGCCCTCCTCTTCCGGATTAAAGAATGTCACCGGGAATGTGATCGAAGAATGGTATGGTACTCCATTCCTTACATTATTTTGTGACTTTGCTTCTTGTTATTATGATAAAAATCTCTTCTGATTGTAGTTTGTTTCGTTTGCAAAACGTTGCAGTATATGCAGCTCTGGAACTCGTGTCACGACCCGCACCCTAGAGTTAGGGCACGAGAACGTAACAACGCCCAGCCTACGCCGCAGTGTCGGCGGTAGAACATTGTCCTAGGTCTCAATGCATCTAACAGTATAAGACTAAACAGTTTATACTCCCTGAATGGGGGTAACATAGCAGAATGTAAACTCAATCACATCTAAGGTAGAGCATAAAGGAAGATAGATACAACATGAAATCGAAAAGAGATACAACAGATAGAAGTCTAAGTGTCTAAGATACAAACTCAGAATACATCTCAAAACTCAAATATAGTAATCCATAAATACAACTCAAGATGACTAAAAATAAACTATAAGCAAAACTCTAGCTATCTATGTAACCTCTACTGTCTCCTCTAGGCTAGCAGGCAACCTCCAGGCTATCTGTAAAATTTATCAACGGGTCCAGTCAGGACTGGAGCGAGCACAATACATCTCAATAGATCATAGCAGGTTAGAAAATATAATCATGCAGTAAAGTAAGATACAGGATCTGAAGGAAATACAGTATGTAAACAGAGAAAGAGAACTGTAATAGAAATATCTACTATAAGTAGAGAGCTAACAGTGGCTAGTGAGTCAGAGTACAATATAAACATGTGAATGGCATAGGAGATTCTGGAAACTATACTATGGAGTGATTCTGGGAACTGCACTACTTGGATATTATTCACATGTTTACTTCTACTCCCCCGTACCCCCAATCAATACACAAGGATCCAACCAGGTTA